>VZRZ01000218.1:164938-198304 GCA_013398175.1 Climacteris rufus | reverse complement strand
TTTTTTTTTTTTTTTACTTCAAACTATTTTAGCAAGCCAACTTTTAATCCACTTCAAATTTATGCTGCCTTTAATTTCTTTAGGACTAATATTTTGGAAATTGCCAAGAAAATTCCTGAAATCCTAGTATTCGTTCCTAGTGTCAGCATACACATATCAAGCAAACATTTGTTTTTGAAACTACAACATCCATTTTATATGATTGTTTTATTAACCTTTTAAAACACTGGTAAAGCATTGGTTGTTTCCCAGTCCTTTTGAACTTTTTAGCTTTCCAAGATTTAAATTCTACATTACTAGTTCAAAACATTAACTGTGTATTTTTAATAGGCTAAAACAGAGTTTATTGGGTCCTTTGGGTTTAAAAATGTTTAGCAGTTGATGTTTAACATCTGTTGTGGTTACTGCTGAAATATTTTCTTCTGATAAAAACTGTGAGCACTTTAAAATTAGAGGAAATAAACTTTCCAATTCATCCTCTTCACTGTAAATCATCTCACAAAGATTCTGATTGGAGACAGAGCAAAGCAGATTTGGGACCAGGTGAAAACACACTGTGGATAGGAGGGAGGAAAAGCTGATCTGCTCCTGTTTCATGTGTGGTATGACCTGCAGTCCAAGCATCAGATGGTTTCTTCAGCTTTTTCTCAGCTAACCTCACCTGTGTGCATTGGCTTCTGCATGAACTATACTGATTTATGTGTTGTGGAACATACTCTCTTTCAGGGTTTGTGTCTCTCCCAGGTCCTACTTGACACTGAAAGACATGGGCAAAGAGTCATTAAGTAGGATTTGCTTTGCATGACTGCAATTCGATTTTTTATTTAAAATATTCTTAAGAGCCTTTCTTTTGTTCTTGCCTATAACATAGGTCTTCCTCCATAGCTAACAGTTCTTATTCTTTGTTTTTCAAAATGTAGAGCAGAAGCTCTCTGCATAATTTCTGTAAGCAGAAGGGGAAAGGTGTAGAATGCATTCCTCCCACTCATAGCACTGAGTTGGAAATGTTCTCAGCGCCCACCAGTCTAAAAGAAGGTCTCTGTCCAGCCACACTTCACTTCCTTATCTTATTACAGCATGGGCTCCTCAGTCTTGCAGTAGACAGATATCTCATTCCTGGGAGCTATCAAAGGGAAGGAAGATGCAGCATCTGTTCTTCAGATGTCATGATTCCTGATCTGCGGCATTTGAAGCCTTATCCAGGTCACCACATAACACAAATACAAACAACTTCTATATCTGTAACCTCTCTGGGCTCCATAAAATGGATGCAGTGAACTTCCACTGTGAAGGACACTTCATTGCCATGTCCTAGTATGTAGATTCTCAGCTGTGATAAAACCTGAAATTGTGAAACATGGGGAATTTTTTGTGGTGATAAAATTTGAGGATGGGCCTCAATTTTGCTTTCAACATTCTCATGTGGACTTTCCAGCTGGTCTGGTTTCAAGTGTCTTTTCTCCTCACATCAGCTGGAGCATAGGTAAGCTTCCTTTTGATCTGCTGCCTTGAGTAGACTAATCTGTTAGGCTCAGGAGTTTGATCCCCGCTCTTTCTTACTGCACAGCATTAGGTAGCTGAAAGGATTCTGCACTGTGCTTGACTGTCACAACATAGCAAGTACTGCTGTAAGACAGCTCAGAAAATGCTATTTTTTTGTAGTCATAAAAAGCACGTGGGCATCAGATAGAGAACATTCAGTTTTTGCATAGAATCATAGAATCTCCTGAGTTTGAAGGGACCCACAAGGGTCATTGAAGTCCAACTCCTGGTGCTGCACAGGACACCCCCAGCAGTCCCACCATGTGCCTGAGAGAGCGTTGTCCAAACACTTCCTGAACTCTGTCAGGCTTGGTGCTGTGACCACTTCCCTGGGGAGCCTGTTCCAGTGCCCAGCCACCCTCTGGGTGAAGAACCATTCACTGCCATCCACCCTAAACCTCCCCTGACAGAGCTTCAGGCCATTCCCTTGGGTCCTGTCACTGGTTGTGAGAGTGAAGAGATCGGTGCCTTTTCCTCTGCTGCCCCTCGTGAGGATGTTGAAGACTGCAACGAGGTCATGTCTCAGTCTCTTCTCTAGGCTGAACAAACCAAGTGACCTCTGCTACTCCTATTGTTCAGGCATTTCACAGACTAAGGAAGCGTCTTCCATCAGTAATCTCTTACTTGATGTGAACTAAATCTTCTCTGTGGGAGTTTGGGTATACATGTCCGCTCTTGTACATGTACGCCTTGTAGTCCAGGTATTGGAGTGCTCTGAGGCCCCAGACATCCAGCCCATGATGCAAATGCCACGTCTATCCCAACCTGCTCAAACTTTTCTTACCTGCTTGGCAGTGCTCCCAAGAATGCCAAGCTGTTCCTTGTTAATTACTGTAAAAATTAATTTTTCTGCAGTTAGCAGGCAGGGGGTTGTTGAATGATATTTTGTGAGGGTTGCATTTGTTTTCTTCTTGAGATGCTTCCTTTGTGATTCTTAAGATCTAACCTTGTAATTAAGTAGCTGATAGAACTTGATTTTCAGTTTTCAAAAACTACCCCTTCTACCAGACAGTTATTTTCAAATTCAGAAGATGTGTTTTCTGCTCAGAAGAGGAGCGTATTGCACCTAGAACATACTCTTCATTTAAACCATGAAAGCAATTCTGGACTAAAGGAGTTCATGGAGAAGTTTATAAATTGGGCCTTTGTTGGCTATTCTGGTGCTAACCACAGCAATTTTGTCCCACTGGAGATGCTTCTGCAACCATGCACTCCTCAATAATTGTGAAATTACAGAAAAATACAATTCAAAAGGAAATTTCACATAATGGAATTTCACATAATTTCACATTTGGAAAAAAATACTTTCCTCTAGGAAATAAACTATCTATACCCTTCTGTGCCTTTTTGCTCTTCGTAGTTAAAGTGGCTTTCCTTCAAAGAGGACTCAGCTTTTATGTACCATAGGGTTGAAAAGTGTCAGTTTTGCCACAGTCTAGGATAATGGAATCAACAGAGTTAATGCTACAGATCTTAATATCCTTTTCAGTGGCAGTTTTCAGCAGATCCAGTATTTCCTGTACCAGTACTTCCAGAACAAATGAGGCTTGTACAGTTAACTACATCAGGCTCCTTAGCAGCAGAAGCCAGTCCTCAATGCCAGTTTGCAGGATG
Organism: Climacteris rufus; assembly: GCA_013398175.1. Lineage (NCBI taxonomy): Eukaryota > Metazoa > Chordata > Aves > Passeriformes > Climacteridae > Climacteris > Climacteris rufus. Next base: position 195,148 of record VZRZ01000218.1, on the reverse strand, counting down.
GTTAGACAACCACCCTGACAGCTGTCAGACACTTACTGGTTTCTGCTCTCTCAGTTATTTCTGTGTTCTTCTCTCTCTGCATCTTGCCAATGAGCACAAGCTTCAGATCTATCAGTGGTATTAGTGAAGGAATTAACCCAACAGGAACACAGACCAGCACTTCTTTTTCATTACCTTCTCACTGTCTAATGCTAGACATAGTAAATACTGCAATAGGTTGGTGGGAATTGTGAACCTCTCTGAAAGGAGCTTAAGCAAATGTTGTTTGCAAATTTTGGAAAGTTAAGTCAGCTATTCTCCTTCTGAGAGAAAGGTACCATTTATAAGTCATGAGCAACAATATGTATTGGAACAAATGTGCAAAAAGAAAGCAGTAGTTGCCTCACCTATAATGTAATAAAGATTTTTTTGTGAACAGCTGCTCTGACACTCACCCATCACTTGAGAATGTGCAGTCAGAAAGCTGCTATGGAGAAACTAGAAGGTAGCTGGAGCATTCCTGTCACTTCCTCTTAAAGACTGACTGAGGGTCCAGGTTTGCATATGTTGCTGACCAAAAGTTTCCAACATGGATGTGTTCCTGAGTACTCACAGAAAATACAAAGGAACAAAGGGGTACTTCCCAGAGTTAACAGGTAGACAAATACTGTTTGAGCCATAAAATAAGTGCTGAATTCTCAACTGAAAGTACAGTGTTATGTATGTGATTTTTCTAAGTTAGATATCATTAGCAGTCAGGGTATTTTTTTACATGCTTTGAAATTATATTCTTATAGCTGTTTGTTCCTGTAGTGCTCAGAAGAAAATTTGAAAGAAGAAGAAAATACTTTTTGTTTTGAAAGCAGTACTTGGTTCTGTGAAGAAGTGTTAACATGTAAAACTTGCATGTGAAACGGCATCTGAAAGTTCTCTTAATCTCTTTATAGGCCATAGAAAAACATCTCATCAGAAAGTCCAATGGAGGACTGACCTTCATTGGGGAGTGGAAGAACGGGCATCTTGAAAGAAAGATGGGCCATTTGACCTGTTTTGCAGGGGGAATGTTTGCCCTTGGAGCAGATGGTTCCAGAGATGATAAAGCTGGACATTATTTGCAGCTTGGAGCTGAAATTGCACATACATGTCATGAGTCATATGACAGGACAAGTAAGATCTGTTGTTAATCTAATTGTTTCAATACTTGGAATGCAGCAACTGTTGTAATTATTTTTAGGATTTGTTATGGACCTATGCTTTGTCTAACATGCACTGTTTTTATACCAGTATAAATTTTTAACATCCATGTATTTATTTCTGTTCTACATAATGGTGAGTAAATGTAAAACCAGAATTTATATGGTTCCTTTGTGATGTTTATCCATATTTTTCGATCAGTTAGCTCATAGGTTTTATGGGTACAGGGAGGAAGGAATTTGTGTTAACTCTTATCCTCACAGATATGTGTCTGTTTTTCATTTAATTATTCATTTAATTTCATTTATTTTTTCATTCCGTATGTACCGTTCTTATAGTTATGTAGAGTGAAAAATTTATAAATACACTTTTTACTGGTTTTAGTAATACTGCATTCTGGGTAAGTACAATTAAACAAGTGAGAATGAAAGCTGATGTGCAGACTGTGAGAAAGCCAAAGGCCTGACTGGTGAGGAGGCAACATCAGACTTCACTGTTGGGCTGAAAGTTTCTTTTGGACCAGGATTATTTTACATCTTTAGTAGTGACCTTGATGCTTAAAGCTGAGGTGTACTGATTATGCTTAGGGTGGCCATAAAGTTGTAAGACACAATTAAAATGGAAGAGTCTCGGAATAGTAAGCAGGAAGATCTTGAGAACTGGACTATGAGAAATAAGAAGTTCACTAGAAAAAGTCAGGAGCTGTTTGTTTGAACTGGAAGTTGAAAAATGTCCTGTTCTGTATCAGATGAAGAATTTTCAGCAGAGATTAGATAATACTAAGACTGCCTTAGAAGACAGTGTAATTTGTCACCCAGAATACTCTGTATAAATCTGAATTTCAAGCAGAGCAAATGCAGAGAAAGGCCAACAGAATGATTAGAGCAACAGAGCTGTTATCTTACAGTAGGGGAAATAAGAGAGATCAACTTGCTCAGGCTAGAAAAATAATACCAAAGAAAGGAGCAAATTTATTGTCATCTCAAGGGGTAAACACTGAAGAGAAATAGAGTTATTTTAAGATACAAAAGAACACAGTTATAACAAGAGCAAGATTTTTAAGCTCGCTGTGTATAAATGTAGGTTGGAAATTGAAAATGGCTTTGCATAGTCATCAGAGAAGTGGGCTTCTGAAATAACTTCCCAGTTGAAATAATGGTAACTAAAGCTTAAGTAGTTTTAAAATGAGAAATCATGTATTTATTCACAGAATTACATTGTATCATTGTATAGTTGCCTCTCTTTTTAAGTAATTCGGTCACGCACTAATAATTTTATTTGGGTAGCAACAGCGTTAAAAAAAGGAAAAGAAAAAATATTAATGTGCTTAAGAAAAATGGTAGGACATAGTAGCTATTGTTGCATTCTGAAAAATTGCATTTAAATGTTTAATTTGACATTTAAAAATAAGCAATGCTAAATTTACAGTTGTTTGAGCAGATCTAATTTTATTCTTTCAGATGTTTATTCTGTACCCTAAATAAGTCAAAAGATGGGGGAGATGAAAGTTTTGATTACATATTTAATGACTGTATAAGAACACGTGAGCAAGAAAGACTGAAAGCTGTACAGACAGCTATAAATTTACAATGCCTTCATTTTCTTTTGTTCAGTCATGCAGTCCCAGGAATGTGGATTGTTTGTGTTTGGATGTTTTGCTTTTTATTTTCTGGACTGATTTTTCAAAGAAAATAAAGAACTTACACATGCAAAACCTCAACTTCTTCATTATGCTGTAGCAGCAGGATTTGAGACAAAATTGTACAGGTTAGTGCCAGAACTAGCTGGTTGCAGATAAAACATCTTTCAGAGGGCAAACACGCATCCTGGTTCAGCTAACAGGTTTATGGTTCAGCTGGCAAAGGGGATTGCCTGATCTCTTTCTCCTGTGGACTTGGGAGGACTTTTCCCATTTGGCACCCCCAGAGGAGAGAGCAGGATGCTGAGGCTGTGTGCTGGGAATAGGCTGCTCTTTAGATAAACCAACCAGAGCTGCCCTTTCCTGTGTCATCCCACGGTTGCTCATAATAAACTACAGTTTATATCTGGTGATGTAATGCTTTAGTATGAAAATACTACTTTATGAAGCAACCTGAATTTCCATAGCTGAGCATGAGTCTCAGCAAAATTGCAACAGAACTTCACAGAATAAAAGTGCTTCTGGAAAATGAGGGCATTATATTGGCAACTGTCATCAACGTGTTGCACATATTGCAGGTTTGAAAGCCTGTTTTAAAAAAAAAAAAGATTGATATTTCAGGAAGGTGGTTATTTCAGTGCTGACTAGTACAGACAAGCTGGAAAGTCCTTGAGACTGTTCCTGATGTATTTTCGTGGGGATTATGTCATAGTGGCAGCTGGCATCACTACCATGTAATCATTGAGAAGTTCATGCAGGGATGTAGTCTCTCTGATAATCTGAGTCACCTATCAATGTTCTCCAGGAATATCTGAGAGAAGGCCTTAGACTCCTGAGTCAGAGGCTGGAGAAGTGACTGGCTGTGTTGTGAGAAGCTCAGACCCTTGCCATGGCTCTGTGAAATAACTGTGGATTCTGCTTAAGCTGAGGATCAGTCTGTAGCACACCTTGAAGGATGCCTTGCTAATTCAACAGCTGGAGGAAGCTGCTGGTCTTTGGAAGATCAAGGCAGGGGGTGTAGTCGTGATTCTGGTCTGCCTCTGAGCAAGGGACTTGTGTTTCCAGGATCTGTTGAACTTGACAACATGAGACCCCCCCTAGGGCTCTTCCCCTATTCGGGAAATTGTGAATGTATGTGGCACCCCTTGGAAACACCAAGAATTTGAAAAGGCTTGTTGATGGTCAGTCAGAAAACTGAACTGTAACCAGAGTAGTCTTATGATGTGTAATCTGCACATGCCTCTGCTTCCTACCTACTCTACTCTTTTTTTGTACCATAACCTATCTATGGATAGTGCTGTGGACATCCTAAATCTCCCATGCTATGATAGGAGATTTCAGGATTTTCCTGTAGTCCAGTGTGCTCTGAGGTTGGGGAGAAGATTGAGAAAAACAAAGATAGGAGGCATGGTCTGATCTGTATGCCCATCTACCAGCCCAAGAAATCATAATGCTGTCAGTGGGCACTGATCAGGCTACAAAAATACAGCTGCATGTGCTCATGGTGCAAGGTTTCTCCATGTTTAAGCTTATGTGTGTACTGCACATCCTGAAGTGTTCAGTTACTGGGGATTAGTTCTTTGTTTTTCATGCTCAGTGTGCACCACTGAGAGACATAGCAAAGGCATAAAATAATTGGCAATGCAAAATCTGTAAATGGCAACTAAAAAGAAGTCTAATTAAATTGAAAGAATAGAAAGATCACTAACAAAATAATCTGAATAATCAGCTTTCATAGGTATTGCAGAGGTTAGATAAATAAGCAAAATTATAGAGAAGGCATCATGTGCTGATCTGTAGCACACAGTATTTTTAGTGCATTATACCATCCCTTATGCATAGAATTTTCCTAGCCATTAGTTGATAGTGTGTAAAGTATTGACTGACTACAGAGATTATTTTAGGATGAAGTTTTTTGCACATCTTTAACATTTCTTGACAAGAGCTGTCCTCAGAATCTTGGTACAGCTTTAGCTTGTTTTTATGTGTGACAGTCCTAGTGCAGAATGAGCCAGATGACTAAGATTTCATTTGAGACATATGCAAGGGTATGAGTAGATGCTGTCTCTGTCCCAAGACTCTCAGTAAGCAGCTAAACAGACAAAGCTGAAGAAATTAGAATAATTACTTGTTTTTGTGAGAAGTATGAAATAGCAGTGTATGTTGATGGAATGATTCAGAGTCTCAAACAGAAGTACCTTGGAGGTTCTCTTCCTCAAATTATATATAAGTTAGAGCCTAGAAAGTATTATTATAATTATGGATCCTTTCTTACTTTCAGGAATTTTATGGCTAGATTGACTGTAGTCTTAAAGGAACACAACAAAACATTAAACAGTATTTTCAAAAATGCTTCTAAAATTAGAAATATGATTATCTAAAAGTCAGAGGATTTGCCCTTATTTTCAGCAGTGTTAAATACAGCTCTCGTTGAAGTCAACTTTGTCAGTTAAAATCTGTTAGTTTAGCTTTGCAGTTTCACACTGGATATGAAATTGTTACTCACCTTGCCTAGAGTAGAGTCTACCAGCACTATTAATATGAAAATATCTGGATTAAATTTTGACCATTATAGCATTGTAAAATGGCTTTAGGTGGTTCTTGGCTTAGAAGAATGGCCCCTGAAAGGTCCTGTGCTCACAGTAGCTTCTTTTCTTTAGTCAGCCTCTAGTAGAAGTGTTGTGTTTAATTTTACATCCTTGGTTTCAAATAAGAATTCAGTGAAATTGTCACAGTGTGCAGAGGTCACCCATTCTTGGATACTATAATTTCTTGTAGTGCCCAACAGCTGTGGAAATAGGTGTGAGTAAATAATTAAAGATTTAATGCACAAGCAAGCTAGAAGGCAAGAGAAGGTGTCAAGAGTTTCTGTAGGTAGTAGGTCCCCAGAACTGCCTGAAATCCAGCTTCTTTGGTGGATAAGACTGATATAGGTGTCACGTGTCCCTGATTGCCAAAAGGCTTTTTCACAAGTGTTTTACTCAGGCCCATTAGGGACATTAAGCAGTTACTGCCTAAGCAGCAAGTACCTGCATGGAGGGAAAAAAAGGGCATAATATAACAAACAGGTTAGAGGTAAATAGTCTGCTCTTGCGATGGATAAATTCTGATTAACCAGTGGTACTCTGGTATATTTGATAGATATATTTATGCACATATGTGTATGTATAGATGCATAAAATTTATACTGTATTTGTACACATATGTATAAGTGTATAGTATATTTACAGTTTATATTTTAATATGTATGTACATATATAAATGATCTGGAAAGGGCAGGAGCAAGAAGGTAAGTGTGCTGACAATAAGAAAAAATGTGCTACACAAGGACCGTATGAGGTTGAGTAATTGCATAATAAATTACTAAATTAAATTCAGTGTGGTTGAATGTAAAGTGAGGCACCTATGAAAAAATTATTCCTAACCCCACATATTAAATGATGAGTGTTAACTGACCATTACAATTCAGGAAATTGCTCCTGAGATTATGAAAATGTCAGCTCGGTAGCACTCAGGAAAAACAAAATGAGAAAGAGCAAAATAGAAAATAGCATTTTGTCACTGTATTAATCTTGTCCACAGTTCTTTTGCTGCATTCAGGCCAGTCCTCTCATTTTACAAAGGATATAGTAGAATTGGAAGAGTTGCAGAGAAAGGCAAGAAGAAAAACTAAAGGCATGGAACAGTCTCCATTCAAGGCACAACTGAATTGGATGGTAGTATTCAGTGTGGAAAAGGGACATTCTAGGTAGGATTTAGAGGATTTGCAATATCACATAGGGCCTGGAGAGTGGTTCTGCATCAAATAGATATCAGAGATGTGGAACTCCTTAGCAGAGGTTGTTTAGGATGCTTAAGGCTTACACAGATTTAAGGAAGCACCAGATAAATACTTGAGAAATAAATCTATGAAGAATTACAGACCACATTAAAAAATATGTCTAGTGTGGGAGAAGCCTTGAGCGCAACGGCCTTAGAGGCTGGTAGAAAAGATGGAAGAAGGTATCTCATATACTTGGCCTGTGCTTCCACTTCCCCATCCATGTCCGATTTTGGCCATTGTTGGAGATGTGATACTGAACCAGACAGAATTCCATCTGGTCCAGTTTCACCATTCTTATATTCATAATTTTGGATAGGTAGAACTCTGTATCTAATCTCATTTTTTTTGCAGTGAAATTTGTGTAATTTGTTTGCTGAAACTGGTAAAGTGGCCCATTTTGAAAGAAGTACCATGAACATTTCTTGATAGAGTTCCCCTTACTGTGCATGTGATCAAAGTAGAGTGATGCTTTTTCTTTTGGCATCCCTAGCCACAGTCCCTTGAAACAAAAAGATTAAGGAACTTTTTCTGGAGATTCTCTGCTGGGGCATGCATTGAGAGTTGCTTGTATTTTTCATTATAGTATTCTAAGGTTCCCCTTTCAGACCCATGAGACCATGGTTAATTTGAACCTCTAGCCCATAGAAATTACATGATTAATAGCTTTGATAATTTTTAAAGCTTGAGTGCAGCTTCAGAGTTCAGTGCCTTAAAAATTCTCTGCCAAAACAAATGGTGGGGTGCAGCTGTAGATAAGAGCACATTATTAATGTGAAATTTGAGCACTAGCATGTAGTATGTAATTGCAACTTCATATCAGACAGTTTTTCTACAGGTACCTCATTCTTACATGAGTAGCCTTTCAGGTGCTGGCACAGGGCCTTTACTGTAAGGGCTGTAAGGTCTTAAATAGTGAATCTCTTAGTTCAAAGATTTATGTTCAGGTGTAGTTAAGACTTCACTGCCCAGTTGTAAACCCTTTACTTGAGGATCACAGCTTATCAGTTACGGTGGCCTGACAGCACTTCCTTAAACCAACAGTTTGGATAAAGATACAGATTATTTGGGATGATGCTACTTGGTTTAGTTCCAAGATCTTTTCCTGCTGTGCTGGGTGGGATCAAAAAACATCAAAACCTCTGTGGACTCTTTTTTCTTTTGCCTGTGAAGAACTGTTGTCGGTCACTTCAATTTTATCCTGTAATTGAATGTGTTAGTGTGTTTATATTCTTAGTGTTTCATTAGTTTTCAAGAGGATTACTGTAGTCCTGTCAAAATAGGTAGTTTTCTCACAGGAATTGGATAAATTATTCATAAGAAAAATTATAGGCCTCCACAATAGGAAATATTTATGAGACTGCTTAAAGACAAGCTAGTTTCTGTTTTTCTCACAAGCTGGGGATATAGCAGTTTCCTATCCATGCTTCCTGCAAAGATCGGTATGCAATAAATTTTTTCTTACTTTTCTTTACTTTTTTATTTGTTTGTTTGTTTTCTTTGCAGCACTAAAGCTGGGCCCAGAAGCATTCAAATTTGATGGTGGCGTAGAGGCAGTGGCAGTTCGGCAAAATGAGAAATATTACATCCTAAGGCCAGAGGTGATTGAGACCTACTGGTACATGTGGAGATTCACCCATGATCCCAAGTACAGGCAGTGGGGCTGGGAGGCAACACAGGTAACTCTGTTAATTATCTGTCAGTAATTTAACTGGGTGTGTTTTCCCTTTGTAGCCACTTCAGTCTCAATTTCATGGTACTGAAACACTTCAGATGGTAATTGATTTTCACAGGTTCCTGTAAACCAGGGTACATGTGGGGGTGCACACAGTTACTGCTGTTTTGCATCTGCTGAGTCAGATGCTCTGTTTAGAGGTGTATTCAGCATTATACAGCTCATGAGTTTTAGGCATGGAAATAGAACTCACTAGTCATGACTCCTCCTGTTATCAGTAGTCCACAGCGCCTGAGAGCTCCTCCACTTCCCTGCAGTCTCTGGAAACAGCTCAAAGCCAGTTTCAGAGATGAGAATAATCATGAAAGATAACAAGACAGTAATAAATATTTTTTACTACAGCCAAAGGAGATGAGGGAAAAGCAAAGGAAGAGACAAATCAGGAGCCTGGATAAGTTGATTCTGTGTGTGAAACCCAGTTTGGCTCCAGAGGCAAGAGACCAAGAGAAAGTACTTGGAAGAAGAGATCTGTTGAGATACCTGTATTCATCAGGCGAAAGATAGTTAAGACAGGTTCAGAATATTTAGCCAAGCTCGTTACTATCTGTCCCTCAGCACAGGTGCAACCACATAAAAGAGTCCAAGTATTTTATGGTTGTGTCTTAGTGCAGTTTTGCCTTTTAGTCTGTTTTGTTCCAACCGGAATTACGTTGTTCTGGAGACAGGTTCCACATTTGTCGCATTTGTATTCCAGAATGGATTTTTGCTGTCTCTGAAACATCAAACATTGAGTCTCATCATCCCTCCTGCCCAAACTATGCATATTTCTAAATATGACAAAGAAATGGAGTAGTTAGTAACTGACTCTTTGCCAGTGTGGATGCTACAAATGCTTGCTGATCTAACATTAGCTCCTTTCAGAATCTATGGCTGGATGATCCAACTAAGATGAGGTCCTTTGTACTAGGGTAAAGAATTTACAAATGTGAAGATTTTCAGGCCAGGATCAGTCTCTGAAGCATTCTGCAGACAGTCTTTTAATTGCATTTCTCCATTTGCTTTCATATCTTGGTCCCCATTACTGTTTTCAAAACAAACCCTCCCTTCCTCCTCCCCTGCCTCCAATTTTCTCTGTGTGCGGGGTAGGATTTTATTTTATCCTTCTGCCAACCTGCATCGAAGATCTGTAAATCAAGCAGCTCCTGTGCTTAATTGCCTTTGTCCTTGCAGACTGCCTTCTTCTGCTTGTTTCCTTGATAAAATACTTCTTTATCAAACACAGCCATAAAATATATTTGACTTCTTCATAAATGGTTTTGCAAATCCCTCCTTCCTGCAACTGGGGATTTTCTTACCCCACCATCATACTGACACAGAAGCTTGAAGCTTTTTATTCCCCAGGGTTTTCTGTTCATTTCACTTAGATAATAAGTTCTTGTGTTTATTCCTCACACCTACTCACTGCTTTTACTTTTTCCATATCACACACAGCTCTGGCTGTGTTTATTCCTCCATTTATAAATAGAGAAGAATCTGGTGTGACACACAGAGCAGTTGGCTTCCTGCTATTGTATCACACTGTCTGAATTAGTCTTCCTTTTGCCTTCCAGCCTCTGAAGCAATTGGCATTACAGACTTCTCATGGTGAATGATAGTTTCTTTGTCAGAAGTCCAGTAGTTCTTTTAAACTTCTGAGGAAATGGAGTTTTGTTTCTGAGTTCTAAATAGTCTTATTTTTCTACACTGAACATGGTGTAACTTGGTGTTTGATGGCTGAGTTCTTGTGGTCTCCCTTGTTTGCTTCTTTTAATGGATGAACACATCCCGACCTGAATAGATTTGGGTTTGTTCACCAAGATGTTGGAGGTCTGCCTCTGTCATTTTAAGGACTCTTCAGAGATGATCCAGGATACATTGCAGAATCACCTGGCTTTTAAGTAAACTGCATTACTGAAATCTCTTAGCTCTCCCAGCCTAGATCTCTCTGCCTTTAATAATAGGAATCTGGACAGAGGGCTGGATTGTGTGTGTATGCAGATCATTGTACTGTACTTTCTTTATTTCACCATTCACAACTTCTTTTTGGGTTTATTATCTAGACTTTTTTGACAAAACTTGGACACTTCAGTGCAGATGCTGTGCTTTATCCAAAGCCTGTTTTGTCACATCTCTCCAAATCCAGTGTCTGTGGGGGACAACAACAGAAGTTCAATCTTACATTCCCTCAGTGATCATAAATCCCTGTGACAGGGTCTCTATCTCTTTCCTAATAAGAAAAGGCTAATTCTCCCTAATACTATACTTAGCACTAGAGACAACATTCATCTCAATTGTATTGGGCCAGTCAAATTGGATGATGCTGTGCTGGGGGGCTGGCTGAAGTATTACAGAAATACGCGTGCAAGATATTCAGGGTAAGTACAGAAAATTACTAAAATCCTTTTCAGGCTAATTATTTGAAAGCAATAAGACCCACCACTTCACAATAGGCATGTAAAGCCAATTACTAATCTAAGTTGTGGGAATGAAGGGTTCAACTATTTGTTGTGGACTTGTGTATCTCAGTAAGTAGGATTGCACCACAAAGGCTGCTGAGTTTGTCAGAGCTTCTACTAACAGTGAAAATAATAGTCAAGACCTTAAGCTTGGGCTGACTTCAAGCAAATTGAGGATTCGTAGTAAGATGGAGTGGAAAGACCATTGCAGCCTTCTACTACCTCAAAGGGGTTATAAAAAAGAGGGAGATGGTGATTTTATATGAGCAGATAATGAAAGGACAATGGTTTTAACCTGAAAAGAGGGCAGGTTTAGGTTAGATGTCAGAAAGAAATTCTTTACTTGGATGTAGTGAGACACTGGAACAGTTTGCCCAGAGATGTTGTGGATGCCCCATCTCTGGAAGTGTTCAAGGTCATGGCTGGATGGGGCCTTGAGCAACCTGATCTGGTGAGTGGCATCCGTGCCCCTGGCAGTGAGGTTAGAACTAGATGATCTTTAAGGTCCTTTCCAACCCAAGCCATTCTGTGGTTCTACTTAGTGAAGTGCAGTAGACAGAAAGGAGCCAGACATAGGCTGGAGGTAAAAGAAACATGGTTTCACAGTTTTATGGGTTAGAAGCTGTGAGTATGACAGCTGGTGAAGAAACTGGCACAGGTTTTATGGGCATGCTGTTGGCACAGTCAAGAAAAGTCTCATATGCAACCACAAAAACACCCTCAGAGAAACTGAGGCAGCTGGAGTCTAATCTAGAGGCACCTCAAATTTTATTTCCGAGGAACTTAGGTCAACGCTGACCTCCGTGTCTGTTACAGGCACTGAAATTTCACTTTGTGTCACTTTTGAGCTGAGACACATGTATTTGGCAAGAGTACACTGTTGCATATTCTTCAGTTCTGTTTTGGGTTTGAATAAAGGAAACTAAAAAATCCTCTTCTTCTGGTAGTTTGTTCCATTATTTATTTACTTCTGCTGTTAAAAACCCATGCTTTATTTCCCATTTGAATTTGCCTAGTTTCAGCTCTCAATCGCTGGATTTTCCTATGACTTCCCATTCCATATTAAAATGTCTTTTCCCTCATGTTTTCTTTCCAAAGAATTTTCATAGATTGCAATAAGCTTACTACTGACTCTACTGAAGAGACTAAACAAATCGTATTGTCTCTCAGTGTAAAATATTTTCTCCAAATGCCTGCACCTACGTTGGTTCATCATCGTTTTGTAAAAATGAATTTTAGAATTGCATACTCCGGTTTTGACTTTAGAAAAAAAAAAAAGGACAGCCTGTGTAAAAATAAAACTATGTCCCTGCTACTGTTTTCCTGACTACTGTCCCTGTGTCTGCATCTGCTCCAGTATCCTCGCAGGAACTCACACTGAATTGTCTTATGTGGCCACTGAAGTCTTTGAAGTGTCTCTACCTTCCAAATGTTGTCTTTACCTTCCAGGCTAGCCTGGGTCTGCAATTACACAGTCTTGATGACTATATTTAGGATTATGTGCCTGGTTTTATGAAACTCATTTTGTTTGACACCCAGTTACCACCAGATTACACTGTCTGCTGTTATTTACGTGTCATTTTAGCCAGCAGCAGTGTTGTAGTGATTGATAAAACTTCAGACTGCTCCTTGTGGATGTCTGTGAGAAGCAGCTCTATTTCGTGATGATTTTGCATTGCCAGTTCTTTCTTAGAGCACTGTCAGTCAGTTCTAAATTGAATTATATTGATATGGTATAGTGCTGCCTTGTCTTCCCATAACGTCTGAAAGTACCATGTCAATTGCCTTAGAAGCTTTTAAGTTTATTACAGCTCTGCAGTTACCTTTATATGTCAGATTTGTAGCTCTCAAAGAATGAAATCAAGCTTGTGACCAAGAAAGTTTTCTATAAAACCATAGGTGTCAATTCTCCTCTGATTCTGTATATTTACATGTGTTTCTGTAATTGATTGGAACTAACACCAGGTATGCCATCCTAAAATTATTCAGTCTGCCAATGGCTTATAATGGTAGCATTATCTTAATACCCTTCCAGTCATCTTGGAGCTTCTCTGTGTTCTGGGGTGCAGTAAATTCAGCATCATTTTGTCAGGGAGACTGGTCTTCAGCTCCTGGGTGCAAGTGTATCTGGATGGCAAATCAGGTGCCACTGCCAAGTACTTTGAGGTCTGTGTGAAGACAGAACACTGCACATTTCAAGCTTGTCTATGGCAAAAATAGTTTTCCAGCCAGTGTCCTGAAGTTCTGTACACCTCTGAATCCAGGTGTTCATGTTTGTTTATGTTCTAAAATTTTGTATTTGGATGAATAGCTGTATAGCAATCTTTCAGAGGCTTTTTTCCTCTGCAGTTCATTACTGCCTGTATTGTCTAGAACTCTGATCAACTAGGGTAAATCCTTTGCCTGTTCTGAACACAAGTCTAGCCAGTCTGCCTTCCCAAGGAGAAACTTCTGAAGATACAAGGTTACTTGGTAATCATAAGGAAAAAATAAAGTTAATATAGACCATACTCTTTTTTTTTCTCCAGGTTTGTAGGCCTGCTGGCTTCACCAGTGTTGCAGTTAGTTATCCAAGTCATCTCTACAGCACAGAGCATGATCTCAGTGCTATCTGTTATCTACAGTTTCCAAAATAAGCAAGTTTTGTCTCTTGTGCAGATTTGGGGGATTTAATTCTTCAGGAAGAAGGTGACAGTGTCCTGACACTGGTACCATTTATTCCTTGTTTCCACTTTGACACTAGCAAGTCACTAGCAAGTTTCTCCTGTCCAAGCTGTGGCACACAGCATCAGGGTTGCTGACTGGTTGACCAGAGAAACACCTGCATGGTCAGCCTCTGCATGCTGGAATTTTTGGTAGGAGTTGCAACCATTGGCGCTTCCTCCCCCATCTTGCCATGCTTCAGAGCAGAGACAAGGTCGTGTTCTGCAGTGTAATAAAAAGGGGATAATGGCAAGAGGAGGTACTGTATTTCCTGCCTATAAAGCAAAAGTGCTTTAGCTCTTGTTTATTCATGTAACATCTACCTGGTGGCTGTAGGACTTCGGGGGAGGAAGATGCAGCATTATTCAGAAGCTGGCTAAGCAATTATTCTTTTTTCTTTCCCTTTTTTGTTTGTGTGTTTTGTTTGGGGTTTTTGTTTGATGGGGGGAGGGTTGGAGGTGTTTTTTGTTCTTGTTTGGCTGCCATGCAGTAGCTAGGATCAATTCTGATGTGCAAGAGCATGCAGACAAAGAAATGGCCATGCACTTGGTGCTGTTGGGTTAGATGTGTCACATACACCTTCCTCTCCAGACTCTAGAGAAAACCTGGTCAGCCCAAATCCCAGCAGGTGAATAGTCTCAGTGTAGCCCTACCCTGCACCAGTGAACAGATCTTCTAGGAGGAGGTCAGCTGTAGTACCTGATGTGCTGTGACTGTCCTAGGTATCTTGCTCACCTTTTCATTTTTCCTTCTGACTTCAGTGACAGCATCTGCCAGTGTTCTTTGAGTATTTGTCCAGTGGAAAATTCCTCTTTGTCTCCCAGTATTTCTGGTTTGCAAAGACAATAGTAACGTCCTTGAAAAGTTAGTTCGAGTGAATCTGTTTTCTGTGCATAAAAAGGGCATCGTTCAAAACTTATTTGCTCCCCTGCCTTGACTCCCCTCAGCTTCTGTTGAGTATAACTAGGAAAAATCAGAATTAACACAAATCTGGGCCTAAAGCACCACGTGGAGAGGAACTTCACACAGGCTGTCAGGCTGAATCATAGATTACTGAACTACAGGTGGCTACGCTCAGTCATTGGTAATGACAGACATTCAGAGACAAACATTTTCCTTCATCCCTGCTTCTTTTCTCTCCCTGCATGAATCTATTTAAAGAGTTGGTGTCTGCTGAGGAAGCACAGTGAAAGCAGCAGGGAAGCACAAATAACCTGTGAATCATTTCAGACCGGTTTTAATGGCTGATATCCTTGTGTGCTGGAAGGTCGTGCGTGCGAGTGGAATAATGAAAGTGTAGGCGAGAGGTGCTCTCAGCTGCTAACTCTTTCTTTGCAGTCTCCTCCTCTTCCATTGTGCTTTCTGCAGTGCTGTGTTGGATCCATTTGGCCCCTATCTCCATGGAATGTGTATGGATTTAAACTCCATGCTTTAAAAGATAAAGAGCTCTTCTGCAGTCCAGCACACAGACTGACTTGAGTTGCAGCTGTATAAAAGAGAAACAGAGAATAGCATATGTAGGGGATGGAAATGGGGAGAGAAAGCAGCAGCTAGAAGAGTTTATAGGATGAAATCAACAGTCCCTAAAGATGAGTACAGTATTTTATTCCTACTTTCAGTAAGTCTCTATGACTAGCTACTAGTCACTGAATTCCTGTAACTCTTCAGACTCCGCCAGCTCCAGAATCCAGGGATGTTTGTCATCTTCCTCTGCACATCACAGCACATATTCCATTGGTTTGACTGATGGATGTTCTACTCATTGTTACCCATGAGGAGCCGTATGAGCTCACAGAAGAATTCTGCAATGTCTTTGTCATGTCATCAGTATCAGTCAACAGTAAACATCCAGGAAAGAAAGTGTTCTTCCCCAGAATACTTTCTTAGCACGTAGCAGTTTGCCAGGTGTGGTATCCTTGGTAGCCCTGGAGGGATGGTACTTCTATATGTGTCCAGTCTCTCTATATTTTTTCAGCATAAACTGTTAATGTCCGTAGAAACCTCTGACAAAGAGCAAAATAATGCAGCATGGAAAGAACCACCTTCTTTGTTGATCAAGCCTGATCCTTTAAAGTTTTCAGATTTTGTTCTGCAATTAATTTCTCTGTCTCTTTTCCCTTCCTCTTTGCAGGCAATTGACAAGTACTGCCGAGTTAGTGGTGGCTTTTCTGGTGTCAAGGATGTCTATTCCTCATCTCCTACATACGACGACGTACAGCAGAGCTTTTTCCTTGCCGAAACTTTGAAGTAAGTCCTTTTCACTCCTGCATCTTTCTATAAAAGTTACCATCTATATGCTAAAAGAATGTAGTGGTTCAACTGATGTAGGCAAAGATTGATTTTGAATATTAGGAGCACAAAATGGAGCAACGGAGAAAGCATGTCCTGCAAGTAACAGTTGTGGTGCCTAATTCAGGCATCACAGCATGTTTCACTGGGAAGAAGGGGCTCCAAGTTCATCATGTGTAAGGGGACAGTGTGGCTATTCTATCCTTCTGCTGGCTCCTTACCAAATTCCTCTATGTAATCACAATACTTTGTTGCCCTGTGCTGTCATTCTAAAAAGAAAGTCAGCCACTGCTGCCTCATCTGTTGTCTTTTCTAATTTTATTTCACTTACTCATTCAAGTTCATTTTCTGGAGACTAAAAGCTCTGCTCCCAAAGAGAGAGGCAGCAGTTTCAAACAGGTCAGGTCAGAGAAACAGTACCTCCCCAGGAGCTGATGTTATATGATTGATCTGCCTATAAAAGCCAAATGAGAGAATGAAATCTGCTCCTGAGGGACATCTGTGGTGACAAGGCTGACTTTTGATGTATCACCAGAATCCTGTCTGCATCTTAAATAATCACAAGGAGATCTGAAAATTCACTGATGCATCATTCAGTAACTGGATATGCTACAGTGCAAGCATTACAGAAGGTGGCAGTTCTAGGAAAGAACTCAGAAATTTTTATTGACTTTTGGTTTGGATCATTTCCTGCTTGTGGGACAAAACAAAGGTTTATTGAAGAGATGGATATTAGATGTTTTTGACATTGATGCAATTGGCATAGTCAAACCAGAAACTGGTCTCACACTGAGATAAAATAGAGAACATAAGGTCAAGCAAGATAGTTCAAATACAAATAAAGACAGAAGTGTTGGGTGTGATGTCGTGAGGAAAATTATGTCTCTCAGAAGAGGGGCATAAAACATGTCTTATGGAATACCTGCTGTAATCCTTTCTGCTATTGATGATTACTTTTGCATCTCAATTCCCCTCAAATTCAAAATTGATAACTCTCCCAAATATGCATTGTTGCTGCTCGGATACTTTTGAGTCAAGTTATGAACAGGTAAGTTATGAGAGTTTTGGGCAGTACCTGGCATGAAGGTACCTGTTGAGTGGGAAGGAATGAGATGTAGAAATAGGTTGCTTAAGTTATTCAAAGGAAAAGTGTGAATCAAGTGAGGAAGGTGAGTTTGAGTAAGATGAAACATTGCTGCTGTGGTGAGAAAGAGCTTGGAGAGCTGCAGCAGGAGAAAGCGAGGTGGGAGTATTGAGGAAAGGAAGGGCCTGTTGCTTTAAAGACAAATGAGGAGTGTGGAGAAGGAGATGAGATGTGTGTGACAAAACTGAATCATCTCTGCAAGAAATTTTTATCTGTAAACAGTTAATTGGTGAGGAAGGAAAGAAACAGCAGAGCTCCACTGACTGGATTGTGGCTGTGGCTGGCAAATAAAGGCAGTGGGAGAATTGATCAGGCAGTGACACACGGCTGTAGGCAGCAGACACAACTGGTGTCTGATAGAGAGGGAGCAAAGGAACAACAGAACAAGTGTGCACATCCTGGATGGGGCAAAGTCCACTAATGGGAATGACACCCTCTCCCTGTCAAGTGCAGCAAGAGCTGTCTTTTTCTGGGTGGCAGGAAAGCAGGCAGGAGCTGAGAGATCCTGTACACCCACACTGTTGCGCTTGCACTCACACAGGCAGGTTTTCTGTAACAAGGGAGATGTCTTGAATTTCAGCTGTTGTGTTCGGAAACTTTGACAGATCCCTGCTACCAATATGTCCCACAGAGTATAGCACAGCCACATTCAAAAGTCTGCATTAAGAAAAAAAGGAACAACAAATAGTTTCTGTTCTGTGCATTGCATTATAATGTACAACATTTATGAAACTGCTCTGTGCAATCACTTGTCCCACTTCCTCTCACCAGAAGCTGAAGCAGCTTCCAGAACAGTGATGACAAATCAGATACCTGCCATGGTTTAGTGGCTTCTCTTGTGCTGCCATGAAGTCTTCAGTTTGGATTAAAGAGAATTAGTCATTTCTAAGTGGGTTTACTTCATTAAGAAAAGTTTCTTGACAACTTCTTTGCTCTCCTGTCCCCCAAATACTTGTGCTTGGTGTCTTGATGTTTGTTTTACAGTACAAATCTTTGAAAGGAGACTGGAAAAACAAAAGTTTCTTGGAAAGATTAAAAATCTGTCTGTATAACAACTTTTCATTGAAGGGCTTGATCATAATAAAAATGACTCTTCAGATCATTATAATAGGGAAGGTTGTGTGGGTGCTGTACAAAGATGAAAAACAAATAATTTGTTTATAGCTTCAGCTGCTGAATAGTGGGAGCTGAAGCTGCTCTGTTGTCCCTGCCTACCCATGCTCTGCTTTAATATCTGTTTTTCCTCTCTGTCTTGATATCTAGGTATTTGTATCTGCTTTTCTCCAATGATGATCTTCTACCATTAGACAACTGGGTTTTTAACACAGAAGCTCATCCTCTGCCTGTTTTACATCTAGCCAACACCACACTGTCAGGAAATCCTGCATATCGATAAAAACAGCTCTATGAAGAGGAAGAGAGACTGTTTTCAGCTCTGTTTTGTTTACATGGACCACTTGAGACTTTAAGCAGGAGAGGAGACAGACAGACAGACACTTGGTAAACCTAGAGCTCCGAGTCAAGCGAGTATCGGCGTGGGAAACGAAGCTCTTCAACATATGAATAAGTTAAAAGTTCTGTTTTATACATGACCAAAACACGAGGGTGATTTTTGCAGGACAGAGACTTCATGTGCTTTGAACCCTAGCAAGACATGGAATCTACTGATAACATTAATGCAGCAGCACAAGGAAGAAGAGGCTTTCCCATCCAGGGAGAGGAACTTGCTGCTGCTGTTCGCTGTTGCAAGGAACAACACACCAGTCACCTCTTCAGATTGGGTGGGTTCCAAATACCTAGGTTTTCTTTTTTCTGTCTTTTTTTTTTTCTAAAGATGGCATGAACAAAGCAACAACAAAAAGCAACACCACTGCACCAGCAGCATCAGGATTTGAATTTTTTTCTGTACCTGTCTGAATTTTCTAAGGAGCATCCGTTTGTCCAGACTGGCAGCCATTCTCAGGGCCTCTAAGCTATTAGAGCTAAACTGTAAAGTATAAAAAGTATTGCCTCCTCATTTTCCCTGTTCAAAATAATGCTTATGTCCAAAAAGAAAAAACAATTAGTAAGCATTTGGTTTGTAGTTTGCTGTCAACAGAGTGGGCTTAGTTCATTTGGCAAGCTCAGTCATTGTCTGGAGCATATCACAGGAGTAGGAAGCAGCCTAAGTTTCCCTTCCTCACAAATTGTCACATGAAAAAAACATTCTCTTCTTAATCCTGGTTCTTTTAGCTAAATAAACAGAGATGACAACACGAGAATAACAGTCTTATGATTTATATAGGAGGACACAGTATATGGAACTGAAAGAAGCTCTCCTTGAGCTAAGCAGCAGGAGTTTGCTGCTTTGTATTTTTCTACACAATCTGGATTTTTCCTAAAAGTTACATTTCATTCTTTGGATTCTTTTCACAGAACCTTCTATGCAGGTATATATGTGTGTGGCAGAAGCCTAAGGCTGCCTTTGATTTAGTTTACAAAACCTGCTTTTCTTCTGCGTGTTCCAGTACAAATCCAACATGATCTTTGGACCAGTGTAACATCTCTTACATAGGACTGGAAAAAGAAACTGAAGAGTCTCTTCTTCCATTAATTTATGATGGTGCTACCTGCATGGCTTTAGTTTAAAGTACCTCATGGCTGGGCTGGACATTATCACTTAAATGGAGCCTTTTTCAGTCTTCACTTACTTGCTAAAAGAAATTTCATCTTTACAGATTTTTCATCTTTTCAGTTTTGTTTTTCTCAGTCTCTTTTACTGTTGTTTAAAACCCTTACAGCTCAAATTATTCTTTTTATTCCCCTATATAGCTCTCAAATCTTTTTGCCATGGTGATTGGCCCCTTTGCTGAAAAACAGCTTTTAGGGGCTGCTTTCCTTCCTAATTAGTACAGGTTTAGTCTTTAAAAAATCTTGATGATGTTTTTGTATTGCGGCAAGAAGAAGAACTCTTCAGTGGGCTACAGCAGAACAGCATCAGATCTAAAGGGAGTGAGTACTATTTTCCTCCCTCAAAAACGTTTTTATATGAAGTTTTACATAAAAGAACTTTTCTCTTTATCATTTTATAATACATCTGACTGTAGAGTTCCCCCCCCAAATTATTCTTCACTTATCTATGACATTTAGACATAGAAATTATCATATGATCTAAGTAAAAATGCTATCAGATACTTTTTTCCAAACAGTTAATTTAGTTTAAGAGAAAGAAGACATGGAGCTTGGAAAAAGTACCTTAATACCGGTTACTTTGTTACTGTAATTGGCAGCAGTATCTTAAAAGTAATTTGAGAATTTATAAAATAATTGATATGGTAAATAATACTGATTCCAGTAATTGTTTATTTAAAATGAGAAGTAGCTTAATAAATGGATTCTTCTTACTGGCCCCACATGAATTTATTTTTCTAGTTATTATTCAGTGACTTACTGAAGAACCAGTCATTTTTCATTTTCCAGAGTTCAGATATGTTGTTTTTTTCAGATTGTTTTTCTGATCCCATGGGAGCTCTTATTAGTTTACAACTGCACTCAATTGTCTTGCTCTCCTAAGTCTCTCTGGGTATAAAGGAGAAAAAGGAAAAGCAGACTCTTCTGTTAAAAAAAAAAGGAAGAAAGAAATAGGAAAAAAAATAATAAGAGCACTTTCTGCCCCATACACCTCCTGATAAATGCAGATGTAGAATGGCTGCCAGTCTGTTTAGAGAAAGGTCAAGGACAGAATTCTGGAGTCCCAGAAACAGCAAACTTCTTATCATTGCTGCTCCTCTTCCATCCCCTCTTGTGAATTAAAGAGCAACCCTTCAAATTAACTTCTCCTTGAATCCCAGTGGGTTAACTTACTGCCACAAGAATGCCTGAATTGAGGACTAAGCCATTTCATGTTTCTGGGATGGTGTTTTTCTCAAAGCAGATGTACAGTACTGGTATTTCTTCTTTCTGTAGATAAGCAGCAGGTACCAAATAAAGGACATTTGTTTCTCATTTTCCAATTACCCCAATGACAGTCAGTTTCTAGTCCATCACTCTTTAAAATACCAACTATGCTTTTCCTCCAGAAGCTAATGATGTGCTTAGTCTATCAAAAATAATGCATTTTAAGGACTGATTGCTGTGTCTTTCATAAATCTCATCCTGAGATTTCCTAGACCAAGCACACTTCGGAGGTAATGGGTTCTGGGCAAGGTATGTGCTTAATTACCAGGCACCAGAGATACTGAAACTTCTGACTGAAGCGATGTGTCCTCTTTCTGAGTCCTTCACAGAAAAGCAGGTTCTGATCTGCAAAATGGCATTATGTGCAGCCCAAAGTTCAGACTGTTTTCCCTCTGGGTACATAAGGTACAGTAGAATATTGCCATTTTCATTCTGTTGCTGCTGTCTTACTTTCTTGAAGATGAGTGTAAATTTAAGCACAAAAATGACTTTTTAGTCCTAGTTGTTTCTGAGTCTTGCACTGTACTCTCTAACAAAACAATCCTCATTTTCTTTAGGTAGCTGTCCCATTTTACAATTTCTACAATACCCTCTCCCCTTTCAGAAAGAAATAAAAACCAGAAAATCATGTACATTTCTGGCACACTGGATTTGGGCAAGAGCCTGGAAATCCCAGAATTGTCTATTTCCTGTTTGCATGCAGTCAAAACAAGGGTGCGTGGTTCTTTTCCTAATCCAAGCCTCAACCTTGCCTGTTGGTCAGGATCTGCCAGCAGTAACTTTTTTTCTAACAATTAGAGCTTGACTTTTCAAAGAGGCCAGATTTCTGCAGCTTCCATTAACAACCCTGGAGCTGTGTGTGTCCTGCAGTCAAGAAGTCAACTTCTTAGCTTTGTCCCCTAAATAAAAACAAAACCCTTGAATGATATTCTGAGTGTTAATTTTACTGAACAATGTATTCTTTAAAACTGAATGTTTAAGAAAAGTATAGAAAATAGCAAGTACCCTGGAGCAGAAGGAAAAGCAAGTAGTTGCATGTGCCAGTCACACCTTTGGTGCTCCTTTAGCTCCCTGTTCCAGATTTGTGGATCATTGTGTTCTAGTTTGCAAACACTGACAGATTCCCACCTAATATTACAAGATATGAATGTTACCTGCCTTCTGAAAAGTGACAATAATTACACGCTCCCTGCAATACCATCCTTACAGGTTAAAGGTGCACCCCCTAAGCAAAGCCCTGTTGGGCTGTCACTGATGATGCCCTCTTCTGTCCCTGGGAAAATGACATTGCAAACCTTCATAACATGACTCTCCTTGGTTTGGACAGAGAAGTGGTTGATGGCATGAACACTGAAAGGATCACAAGTTTCAGATGGCACCCACAACAGATGGTGAGGCAGTTTACATTTTAAGGGCTCTAGGAACAGGCTTTTAGCAAATTGAGCCTGATATTTACAGTCATAAGTCTGGTCCATGTTTTTAAGGGGACAAATAAGAAACTGGCTTCCTGATACCAGAGAAAAATGAAAGCAAGCTCTTGATCCATACTGTAATTGGGAGATTTGTTCACCCTGAATAGGACATCCCTTTTTCTCTCCTTGAATTTTGAGAAACAGTCGTCTGACTCAAGAGTTTGAGTTGCCATCCAAAGAGGAAACCCAGGCTCTTTTGCAAGTTGTGTGCATACAACTGTAGCAGAGATGATAAGCATGAGCTGCTTCAGCTGTCAGCACCTTCTAACAAACTGCTCTGGAATTGCCCAGGAAAGTTGGGAACCACCAAAGTCGGAGGAGACAGCCTGACTTGTTACGGTGAATTGTTGCCTTTAATCCTAATTGCTTGGTGGAAGTTGGATTTGCATTCTGCCTTTATTCTTGCTTTGTCTAAAACTGACAGATTATTTTTCCTCCAAAATAATAAAAGGGCAAAAGTCTTACCTTCTGATGTGGAAACCTTCTGCCTCTGACCTGGAATCCTGCATATGTACTTTTTACAGATTAAAAAATAATATTGTATATAAAAAAGATTGAATAAAGAATGTCTTTAAGTGAAAAAGGTGTGGTTTGTGTCTTTTAGATCCAATGACAACATCCTGTAGCACTGGACTGTGAAGCTGACACTATTTCTTAGGTTTGGTGGTGCTGCAACTTTTCTTTCCCCTGCAGCTCTGCTAAGGATTTTGTCAACTTAAACATGTATCAAGACCCACTGTTGCAAAATTAAACCCCTGTACCCCCTATTTGCTTTGAACAGGTCACTGTAGTGCTCAGATTGTTCTCAAGATGCAGCTACATTGCACAACACTTTGAGGCTATTGCTGTGTGCCATTGTGAAAGCCACCAAACCTCACAAAAATCTGAGATTTCTCCTCTTTTGTCAAATTTGTGTGGAAGTGCCTAAAGGTTCAGAGATTCTTAGGGATGAGGGTAAAGGGACAGGCAGACAAGCAGCACTACTAAGTAAGCTTGATTTTCTTAAGACACCAGGTTAAACCCCCCAGCTTTTCTTGAGACTAAGTAGCCAGCGAATTGGGCAATTAAGTCTGTTTGTCCATTTCTCTCCCCTCTGTGAAACGGAAAAAGTTTGCAATTGTTTAAATGTTTCTTCACAGAGAAATTGGCATGAAGAAATGCCTTCAACTGAGCTTGTTTTCCCCCTGCATTTTTAAATTCCCTGGAGCTGCTGTTACAGCTCTGTTTTTTGCAGTACAGCCAGTGAATAACCAGATTTGCTTTGTGATTCTTGTTAAATGTAGATAATCCTTTCTGCCTGACATCACCCATGTTGCTCAAAAGTGGTACCTTGTTTTCATGGTGTGCCATGCCTGCCAGCCCTTGTGTCCCGATTCAGTGCTTTATATCAAAAGCTCAGCCTTCCCAGGGTGCTTTCACCTCAGGATGCAATGACCATAAGAGGAAGTTGCTTCCCAAGCGCCAAAATTCAGTGCAACACATGAGACTGGGTCTCCCCCTCCTCTCCTGGCATGCTGTCCATCTTGAGATCAAGTTTTTCATCCAGATGTTGCTCCCTGGCTTTCCACACAGGCACATTCATGATGCACCCAGCTTCCAACTGCAGTGTCACTACTAAAGCAGAAGCTTTTGCATCCCTTGATCTCCCTGTGGTGTCCCTGGCCCTTAAGCCACCTCACTGGAATTCGCTTTGTGTATCAAAGCGTGTCCTGTCCTTTGTGGTTGCACTGCTTTGTCTCTGCCTCTTCAGCTGAGAAGTGCTTCACCCCTCTGCTTCCACCTCTTCTGAAACAGACTTTCTTTCGCATGTTCTCTGCCCAAGGGATATATATATAGGGAATATCCTCTTTTATCTCTTCTTTGGCACTCTGCCTGCATGTCACCCGCCCCCCTCCCTTTCCTTGCAGACTCTGTGATGGTGTGTGCTCCTTCCAGGAGACCATGTGCCTTTCCTATGCATATTAATTAGCTGTATTTAAAAATCCTGAAATTAATCCTTTAATGGTTTATTTTTAGCCTTTGTCTTGTAGCTCTGGGAGTTGGCTTCTCTCAATGCAAAGTCATAGGCTTTCTGTGGGCTTTGGAAAGGAAGCATTACTCTATCTGTGCTGTTTCACGTGTGGGATGTGTGAAGGTTGGTGATGGGGTGCTTTTTTTTTTAACTGAGAAGAGCAAGAGTCTTTTTGACAATATTTCAGTGAGCCAACTCCCATGTGAAAAGGTTTGAGAAGAGCAGTCACTCATATAGTCAAACTTCCTTGCAGGTAAAAATTCAGGGAAGAATTTGGGGAGGAAGGGAAAAGCACTGGGTGTCCACGTATACCTACAATGTCACTGTTTGCTTTCTGAGATGGTTTCCATTGTACAAGTAGTCACAAGTGACAGGTATGATGTCTATCTGTAATGGCAAGAAGAATTTGTGTGTACAAAAAATTAGAGTTGTCAATAAAGAGAATGAAGGATCAGATAATCCTGAGGCCTGGAACAGCAGAAGACAAAAGAAATTCGAGAAGTCAAAACGCAAACTTGTTCCTCCAGGGACTAGGAATAAAACCTTTCACTGTAATCTGGGATGTTGTCAATCTGAAATCACTAACACATTAAAAATGGAACATGTAGTCAGCCACAAAAACCAGACCACCAAATAAGGGTGAAAAAAACACAAGTGAAAAGGAAAGAATGGTGCTGGGTCAGAGTGAGGTCTGTCTGACCTCCCATCTTGGCTCTCCTCTGATCAAGAGCAAATTCCCACAGAAGAGCAGCAAAGCACTGATACTTCACAAATGTACCCTGAAATGATCTGCAGCTTTCTGAGCCATAGGTGGTTATCTTTGTATTAAATAGGCCTTGACATCCATGGAGGGGGGCTGTTCTCTGGAATCGATCCAGTCACTTATTGAATCAATAGCGGCTGTCAGGGAGCAGAGCAAGCTCTGCCAAAGAGCCTCGTGGTGCTGGCAAAGCATCCAGGCACTGAGAGGGTATTTCTGATGGAACCAAGAGCCTGTCAGTGCTGTACAGAGGAGGATGAACACATCTGAGGTGTGGTGTACGGTCCTGATCACCTCTGTTTAGGAGGGCTGCTCTCAGTGGAGACAGCAGTTTTGAGGCTTACCAGGGAATGGAGAGGTGGTGTCAGGAGAAGTGAGAAGAGTTAGTCTGGCAAAATGGGAGGCTGACAGAGGGGATGACTGCTGTCCACAACACATCAACTGCTTGATCATCCTGGGAGAGAAAAAAACTTCTTTTCTGGAGGACAAACCTGGCAAAAGCCCCACACAAACTGATGCCTGCAATGCCTGGATCATTTCTTACAATGTGGTCCTAAAAGTAGAAAACATGTTTATCTGCTGAAAAAAAAGGATGATGTTTTGTGCTTGCCTGCAATTTAATGTACCTGAATCAAGGATGTAGGAGGTCCTTTCTTGTCCTGCATTGCAGAACTCCTATGGGAGCTCTGAGTCTAGGGATGAATTTACAAAAGACCTTTCCTTTGTTCTGTTATCTGTTTCTAGGGCAGGACAAGTGTAAAATACCATTGAATCAGAAAATAAAAAGCCTTTCATATCTTCATGGATGGGAGTAATTCATTCACATTTGCTGTGCTGGTTGAATAATGATGAATAAAATTCACCAAAATACTTTCTATTAAATTTTCTAACACAGTTATCCAGTGACCTTTCACCACTGGATTTGCTGTGGAGGAATCAGAAACAGATTGCATTGTGTTGGAGCACAGTGTTAACAACATGGGACACCGATCTCTTTTGATCTAAAGGCTTGGTACTGAGCAAAAACCAACAAAGAATATGATACTAAAACAGAAGAGTGGTACAGTCCATAAATAAAGTCCTTTGTGCAATGATTGTCACAAAGCAAGTGAAGTGAAGATCATCAGTACCCTCAGAGAGAGAATCTCTGAATTTGCTGTCTGTTGCCCACACTTCTGTATGGCTCATCTTGTCCTTTGTGTGGGTACACATCCCATTATTACTTGAGGTGCTTTATGTCTGTGGGCTATTTCTGCACTAATTAATGTTCACATCCAGGGATTCCCCTGACATTTCTCTGGCATTTTTGCAAGTGTTCTCTTAGCTCTGCACTGCTATGTGGTCATGCATTTTGTACACTTTAGCTGGGCAAATAATTTTAAAGAATCCATAGCTTATTGTTGTTAGTGTACTGAAATCTTAGAACCAGTGTAGCTTGGGCAACTATTTGTGCCAAACTAGTACTGCAGCCTGCTAAAACCTGCTGAGCTCAGACACTGTATTTTTATTTGTATCACAGCAAGGTTAGGTTTTCAGGTTCTCATTAGATATTTTGCAACTGAAGTGGAAATTTTCCACAGGAAAAGAATTCCCAAAATCTTTGATTACACATGAGCCATCACTTGTGGAATTAATTGCTTCACTGTGAAGCAGACTTTGATGAGTTAAGTGACAACAGTGAAAAATTCACTGCCACATCCAGGTGACATTGCTGCATTGATTTTTTTATTAGCTTAAATAATACACAAAGGCTGCTTTTTCAAGTGTGTCCCCTAAGAAAACCTTTCAATATACTGCTTCAAATTTCCTCCAGATCCTGCTCATGCTATTTCTTAATAGAAGACAAGTCTGTGGGGAAAGCACATCCACCCTTTCACAGAGGACAGTGTGCAGCCCTGGAGTTGTTCCCTCTGGACAGGTTATGTTCAGTGCCAGATGCTTGTTAGCTGCATCAGGAAGATGCTCTGCCCACATCCTTATTTTACCCTTGCAGTAGAAATTTCTCTGCCAGCTCGAGCTGTTGGGAAAGGGCAGAGATGTGGCTGGGAGTGCTCTGGTGCTGGTACCACATTGCTCACATCTCTGTTGGCTGCTGTATTCTGTTTTCAAGGCATATCCGGGCTGGTCAGCTCAGAATTTGAAACTCATGCTTTGTTTTCCATAACAGTATCAGACTGACTTCCAAAATGGTGACATTTGAAGATTGGGTTCAAATGTCAGACACTCGCAGTGTCTCCCAAACGCTGAGCAACCTTTGCCCACCTCTGTGTGTGGAACTCTCCAGAATATGCAAAGGCCCCCGTTTGAGGAGCCAGTGAGGCTCAACAGAGCCAGCCAAGCCCAGGGGACACCTCAGTCTGCCCTGAACAGGTCAGGAAATTGGCACAAAGGATGAAGATGAGTTTGTGATGTGGGACATGAATTGTCACTGTGAGGAGCCTTCTTCCTGAAGGGGAGAAAAATCACCTGATGTGGAGTGTCTGTAATCTCTGTGGGCACCATGAGAATTTGACTGGGTCCTGTTGAGAAAAGGCTGAACTTTAGCTGCTTGACAAGCCTGATTTTTCAAAAACTGATGAGTCAGGCTGCAAGGATTATGAGATTCCTTCTAAATAATAAGTTTGAGGATCTTTTTTCCAGGTCTTCAGTTGTGGGATTTTTTTAATCTCAAGCCTTTGGGTTACTTCTAGTTTAATATTTCCATGCCCTTGCCTTTTCATTCAGAATGATGAAAAAACCCCTTAAAGGAAAAGGAAAACTTGGCTTATCTCTCAATCTGGCAGAAGTTCCAGCATCGTGAAATGATCAAGAGTGGGCAGTGATGCATTAAGCTCACCCTGAGTGTTGCTACAAATGCTTAAATAAGGGCATCTTGCTTTTTGGAAAGCAAATTTTTTAAAAACTGAAATCTGAAGCAGTCATGGATCTTCATTCTGCAGACATACCAGACAGTTTATCGTGCTCACTGCTCTGGTTCAAACAATTGGCAACATCCTGGTTTTAGTGAGATGGCTCACAGTAACCAAGTATAAAAAACAACATTCAGTGACATGGCATCCAAGTTAAACGTTCCTGTGCTGTGAATGTGGGCCCCACAATTGCTTTTGTATTCTTGCACTGATCTTTATAGGGACAGGATAATTTTTCCACACCAAAGTGACTAATGAATGGGATTCATACCCCTGACGTTGATATCACGCCACTTGCTGCAGAAGTGCTGGAGGGGAGAAAGAAGGGAGAAATTCAGGGGATTATTTTTAATCCTGTGCTACTTATCTGTTTGAGACCCATGCAGACTTCCAGTGTATTAACCATTTCCCTCTCAGACAGGAACAGAAAGTGGCACTAGACAGTGGCACTGTGGTTTTGGGAGCTTCTTGCAGACACTGTCTCAGCTGAGCTGTAGCTCTTCTGTTGTCACAGCTAAACACGGCATCACTCCCACTGGAGCAGCGTTCAGAAGATGAACCTGAGACCTTCTCTTGAAATAGATCTGTCAAGTCATTCCCTTAAAGCTACACTGTGAAATTCTGACTTGTAAGAGGGGTTGTGTTGGGTCGCAAAGCACCCGAGAAGGTTAGCAGGAGAGGATGTGGGATGAATACTTACTTACTTCTGTGGTGTATCAGGGTTGATCATTTGTCTCTGTTTGTCTGGATCCCCCGTACCCAGCAGCAGGCAACCTGCACCAGCAACCTCGCACTGTGTTATTTGTGATAAAAGTGCAGACTTTGTGAAGACAGAAACTCCGCAGTCAGAATATTAAGTCGGGCTTTGCCGAGCCAGAGAGGGGAAAGCATCGCTGAAGATACCATCTTGTGGCAGCGAGGGGCACAGACCCACAGAGCCGGCAGATTCAAATTGCGTGAAGCAAAGCATCAATCCTACCGAACAGCTGTTTACACGCTCCTTCCTTTCCGAGCGAGGGATGCCGGCCAGGGCTGGCTGCTGCTGCTGCGGGCTCCGATCCCGCTGTCCCCGCCCGGGAGCTGCGGGGAGCGCACAGGCGGAGCAGCCCCGGCTTCGCACTGCACTCGCCCCACCCAGCGGCCGCTCCCTGGCATCCCTTGCCCAAAACACCTTCCCCTGCGAAAGGGTGGCCGGAGGAGAGTACCGACCTGGCCCTTACCCTGGGACCTCTCCCAGAGCGTCCGTGGCCGCCTCCCTCTTTTCCAGGCACCTTTCCGGGCAGCTTTGCCCTCTGTCACCAGCCCTGATGTCCAGCGTGGCTTTCAGAGCTCCCGGCTGTTCCCACAGCCTAAAGCCAGGCACGGAGTCACCGACAGTGCAGCCAGGGGCAGGAGATCCAGCTGGCATCTGCATCCTGCAGTAGGACCTGCTCAGTTTGCAGCTGACCAAGGTGTTGCAGGAGAGGATCAAACTCCTGCCGTGAAATTTTCTTAGTTCCTTTCCCTCATTTATAGCAACGCCAGGAACAGAGAGCTCACAATAAACAAGATAATTGTAAAGTAACTGCTTTCTCTCTGTCAGCACATAACTGGGGCATTTAAGGGGGCTGAGGAAAATTCCCTAGAAGCAGGAAAACTTGAACACTGCAAAGCAGCCGCCTCAACCACTTCTTACAGGCAAAATCTACCATGCCGTGATTGTGGTCAAACAGCCTGCATCTCTTGATTATTCCTCGTGGCTGGAATAATCTCTTGATTATTCCTTTCTAGACCATTGCTCCAGCAACACCTGTGTGCCAGAGTTTATTTCAAGAGCCTCGTAGACAAGAGATATCAATTGCAAGATGGACCAAAAGAAGCCTGCCCGGAAAGGGAACTTTGTTGGTCTTAGTGGTGGGCATTCCTTCTGTCATCAGCCTTTATAAATAAAGCATGTAGAAAGCCCAAGTGCATGTAAAAAAATCCAGTGTGTTTTTGGTCTAGATTAATTAAACCTAAGTGTATACCTGAAATTGCATGTGGGATTATCAGAAAAATATATATCTACCTTCTGATGAAATTACCACATTGAAAAATCTGAGGTGTAAGAATACTTGAAAAAGAAAACAGAGAAACTGAAGATGCTCCATTCCTGTAATTTAATTTTTACCAAAAAAAAAAAAAAAAAAAAAAAAAAAAAAAAAA
>VZRZ01000218.1:95085-164830 GCA_013398175.1 Climacteris rufus | reverse complement strand
AAAAAAAAAGAAAAAAAGATGACATTATTACAGAGTATATAAGTACTGGGAGGAAACTCACTGGGAGGAAACTAAGAGTTCTCAAAAGCTTTTTATTCTAGTAGAGGAAGCATAACAAGAATCAAAAGCTAGAAACGGAACCTTGACAAATTCAGACTGAAAAATAAGGTATATATTTTTCACACAGGAAAGGCTTAATCACCAAGGAAAATGATACATTATTCTTCTGCTGACACCTGGAGATGAGGTCTGGTTCATTTTTTGTGTTGTGTATCTCAGTCAGGCCCAAGTTATTCGGCTCACTGGAGATACGGGAGTGAAAGTCTATGGACTGCATAATGCAGGCAGTAAGAACAGATCATGCAATTGTCCATTTTAGCCTTAAGAACTATTGCATTAATCTGTAAAAGTCTTATGTGTCTTTCCAGAGACAGTCACTAGGTAATTAGTCTGAGGGCAAAGAGTTCAGCATCCCTTTGAAAGGAAGATCATCAAAACAGGCTGTTACCTTATTGAAGCAGGAACGTCCTAGAGCAGAGGTGTGGGTGAGACACTGGGTTTGGAGGGTAAAAGCTGGCTAGCAGGATAGGGAAATGCTCCTGTGGTTTGACACCTTAAAACTCTTCAACCAGGTTGTCTTTTACAGAAACTAAGAAATGCTCATAAAGTATGATAATGTATTATTTCTATTCTGTGTTAGATGGCAAAGACACTTCTGGACTGAACTTGATGAAGAAATGCTTTCCCATGCCTCTTTTGGTTTTGAAAGCTCTTTGTGAAAAAAAGTTGTGTAAAAAGCAAAAATTGCTTTGCCCTCATGTATTTTGTTTTCTTTTAACTTTCTAGACTGTCTTTCCACATTTTAAGCAGCAAAAACCCCCAATTTTCTTTGTCTCAGTGGTCTTCCACAATGCCTGTTAAGCATTTTGAGTGGCACCTGTTATAGGACCAAGCTGAAGATTTAATAAATCTTTATTTTTGATTAATGTTCTTTACCTTTCACAGATTAGACCTTAACTACTTAATATTCAGTGCTTGCTGCCAGCAGTGGAGAGACATCTTATTTAAGAGATGTGACAAGCTTGGTTATGTGAGTGAGGAATGCCTAGAAAAAGCAAGCATTGGCCTGAGTAAGAAATCCATACACGACTTTGAGTTATCCAGTGGTTTTTGAACTGAGATGGAGATGCAGATGGAAAATTTTAAAAAGTTAGAAGGGTAATACATGGGACTGCAGGGGTCACGATTAGGATTTGTGAAATGTCTTTGGAAATGTATCCTACTGTACTCCCACTTTCCAAATTAGCTTTACAGCCACTATATAATCTATTGTATCAAGATGTATAAGTGACAGATTTTTCAGGTCAAAAAACAATTGTTACTTTTTGTTTCCTACATAACAGGAGCTGTACATAATGTTTCACATTGTGATTCTGCACAAAGCCTTGGAATCAAGTCAAAGCTTTAAAAGAAAAAAAATTAAAATGCAATTTTGATTAAAAGTTTGTAATTGAGAAAGTGAATATTTATTTTGTGATTTTTATCATTTATCATATATTAATTTAACTTCGTAATGTAAAATAAAAACTCATAAATCAAACTTCTTCTAATAATAAATCACATCTTTTATCATTATTTGAAATCTGCAACGCACTCAGAATACCAGTGTCATGCTTGTCTGATAAAATGGATTCTTCATTAAAACATGATAATTGGCATTAACTATTCATGTGTTCTCCATTGACTGTATCCTATATTAACAATACCAATTCCAGGCATGTGTTTCTGGTACTGACATGATAGCCACTTTTGCTTCTTCAGTATTCCTAAATCTATCAGAAATGTACATTATTAGAGTTCCTGGTCCATTTTAGCAAGCAAAATCTATTCCTCTGTGGTGACTAAATATTTAACAACAAATGGTGGTCTTTATAAACTTAGGTTTTTGTACCTGATGGAACCAGAAGGTTTTAATTTGTCTGTAGCATGTAAGTATCACTGATGTGTATTTGCTGCTTCTTCCTTTTCTGCATGCCTGAAGGGTAAATAAACACCTTTGCAGCAAAGCAGCCTTAATGCTTTATTTTTTTTTTCCATTCTATATACAGAAGTAAAATACTTCCTACTGACTGTGATCCTGTTGTCAGTGGAGATTCATTGAGAACCGATAATTTGCTTTGCTGATTGCCAAACAAACTAATTAAATCAGAACAATGGTACTGGTCAGCTAACTTCAAAATATTAACTCCTGTAATAACTCCTGCACTCATCGAGTACATTTTGTAACCATTTTGATAACTTGCCAAGCATAGGAGTACAGAGACAAGCTACTGCAAAGTAGAATGGAGAGTAAAATTGCAGCAAATCAACTGCTCTGCATTGAGTGTGCCTGTTCTCCCTCTTGGTATCCTTGGAATATCTTTATTGGCTCTGTTTGTTGTTGGGTAACAGCACACACAGCTCCCTGCTGAGCAGCAGGGTAAATGTGTCCAGGTATCCACTCCCTCGGGCTTCCAGGATTTTTTATTGCAGGCACTCCACTATTCTGGGCAGACACCTGAAACAAAGCACAACACAGATGCCAACCCAGGGGGGCTCAGGAGTGGCAAATTGGGGAATAAACTTCCTGTCACCAGGAATGCCTTGTCATGGGGATTGAAGGAAGGGATATGGTAGCAAAACACAGGGAGGAAAATCAACAAAAGAGGAATTTGGCACTTAGAAATCTGATTGTTGGGAGCAAGGCTCTTGGAGAAATGAAAGGATCCCACTGTCTTGCTGAGAAGGCAAAAATGGCAGAGAAAGCTCCAGCAGTGGGAGCTTGCACTCGGGAAAGCAGTCACTGAACTGTAGAAGAAAAACTGTCCTTTATTCTCTCTGGCAGCATCTGTGGATATTTTAGGACCTCTGTTAAACCTGGAGAAAGGTGTCCTAGTTTTCTGGTATGTCTTGTAATATTCTAACTCTTTGATGTGTTAAGTGTCTTCCCCTATTAAATAGCAGCTTTCTTCTGTTGTTCTCCCCCTTCCTTTCCTGCTCTATTCCCCTGTGCCCGGATTGCCCTTCCTACTCCTGCTTCAGTGACAGAGCAGCCCTGGCTGCACCCATTACTTTGTACTCACTGAGCATTAGGATGAAATATCATTAGCCTAGAAAAACAATGGCTGTTAGTGTGTTAAACAACTTTTTGCTTTTCTAAGGGTGTGCAGGGAGTGGAATAAATAAAATGAAAGTGTGTGCAGGGGAGAGAAGAGGAACAGTGTCCATTGAAGGGAATGGAGGGGAAGAAGGCACAGAGATTTGAAGTGCAATGTCCCAGCTGCCGGGAGAGGTGAGGCCTGACAGGACCAGCTGATGCTCTGCTAGGGCATAAAGCAGCAGCTCCCAAAGGGTTTTGCCCCTTCTCTTCCCCAAAACTCTCCTGCAGTTGCCCTGACTGAAAGAGAATTTCTTCCTTCAGCATGTTTGGTAATGTCACCATGGCACAAAAGTGAATCATCACACATCTGAACAAGGGAGAGGGGGATGAAGTAATCTCCTCACAAGCAGATGAAAACCCAAGCCCACACCCCAGGTCTTGTGATAGCACCACATCAGGCTTGACAACAATGAAAAAGAGCGTTAAGTGCTGGAGAGGATTTGCAGAAGTACTTCAGCCCCCTCAGGAGCAGAAAACTTTTCTTAGAGTCTCTTTTAATAAAATTCCTTTGTCCCCACCGAGCTGGCCAGTGGAGAGAGCCAATGCCAGATAACTGGAGGGCAGGAGAGCAGGGGATGGCTGAGCCCTCAGAAGCTCGGATTTGACATTTGCCTGCTGTGGAGAGCTGAGGGATTGAAGCTTGTGAACTTATGTGGAAAGGTAAAACTGGGCAGGACGCTTGAGACCTTTTCTCTTCTGGTTAGTGACATGATGCACAGGAAAGGGAGTGAGCTTGGGTACTGCCTCCAAGGCAGGAGGAGCTAAAAAATGAGCTCTGGCTTGGGGAACAAAACAGTGCCTTTAATCCTGGCCTGCTGAGGGCTTTTGTATGCCTTGGGGACACTGACTCACCAGATCTGTGACTTGGGTGGTTCCATGCCATTGCATTGCTGTTCCTTGGCTCGCTGTCAGCAGTTTTTGCTTCAAAATGCTGTATAATTAACAGAAAGATGCTGAACTTTGCCTCCTACTGAAGTTCACTTGAGTGAGCAGCTGTGTCAGTGGCAGGTACTTCAGTCACAGGTTTCTCTCCCTGTTTAGTGGAGCAAAGAGGATCAAAGAGAGCATATGGCCCTGCTGCCCTTTTGTGTGGGTCTGCAGCTCGTGCTGAAATGCTGGAGCAGCTGAGACCTCAGCACATGGGGTTGCTCTGTTGATTTTTGCTCCTAAGCAAAGGAATGGATGGTGACCTTTTTAAACTTCTGCCAAAAGATCAGTTGGACCAAATCATGGCCTTTTGGGGGAGTTAGTTTATTTATTAAAACAATGTTTTTTTCTTTTAACATGGTATTGAGGCATGAGGATCTCCTAGCATTGGTTATACAGCTAGCTAACAATCCTCACTCTGATGTGCTGCTTGTCTGCCATGAGCGAACTCAGAAGTGTTAAATAATGCCTTTCATAAGTTTTTTAATTTCGGTGCACACATAAGGTTGCTTGGTTCTATCCAGGAGTTTGTGACTCCAAATTTTATTTTCAAGTCCCTTATTCTTAAGACTCTCCATCCATCTCTAGAGGTATTATCAGCAAGCAGTGAAGCTGGGGATGGGTCTCCTTCAGGATGGCGTAGATCTGTGTGCTAACTAACAGATGACAACCTCTGATGGAGGTGTGAAGAGTCCTGCTGGCTCAGTGGACAAGGGTGAAGACATTGACAGGTATGACATCCCACCTGTGAAGCAGTGGCATTCAAAATAACATCTGCAGTTCTGGTTGGCCTTCAATGGGAGAATGGAAAACATTTCTGTGTCGTCAGAATATGACTGGAAGTTCTGGTGTCTGGTATTCTACTGCTTCAGAAAGATGTTACTAAAGCACACAGCAATGTTTGCACTGGGGCTATTTAATGTCTAGGACACTGAATAATTAAACTCAGCACAGACTTTAAGCTGTCAGTGTCTCTGGAAATGTGATTTATTTATAAGAGTACTGAGTCAGGTAAAATGTTTCTGTTCACACCACCCTGAACAGAACATAAAAATTCCCTCCCTCTAGAGTTGTTTTCAGCAAGTGAGATGTCTGTTTAAGAAACAAACACTGGATCATATCTCTTTGTTCAGACAAGATCTGCATTTTTGCCCAAAAGTCAAGTTACACATTCTGCAGAGACTCATGTGGCCATCAGAGAAGCACAGGGACAGCACATATGTATCTATTCTAAAGTCAGCCTTTGTTCCCAGCTGAAGCATGGGAATAGCACAATTTTTTTTCAGCACTGTTTATTATTCCTCAGTGTTCACAAACACCTTGACTCTGCAGTGGAAACCCTTCAGTGACCAAGGCTGTCCTGCAATATTTTTCTCCCTTTCGTTTTCATGAAGTTGTTCTGCTGGACACCCATCAGATTTACTGCAAAATTGGTCACTAGGAAAAAGAGAATGTATAAAGAAGTATTCACCCGACCAAATCTCCCCCTCCTCTCCCTCCACACACTGTCCTAATTACAACTGTATTGCACTTCCATTGTACTTTGGGCCTCACAGTGCTTACAGTGCTCAAAGTTTGACTGTCGGGTGAACAGCACATGGAATGACAATACCCTTGAAAAAGTGAGCAGGATTTGTGGCAGCTTTTGCCATCAGGTGGTTTCTGCCTGCTGCATGGTTGGTGAGGTTGGCAGGCACTGAGTGAAGAGGGTGTAGCTGAGTGGTGCATCTTTGTAAAGCGTAATCATAGTTCTAGGTCGAGTTGTGCTTGACAAAAGCCTTAGAGGTGGTGTGGAGTGGAAGAAGGGCTGAAGTGTTCACACCATAGACTGTGTGGAGTCTTACTTAAATAAGTCTTTGTGCTGCAAAGATGTAGAAGTGGGTGTGTGCACTATTCAGTAAAGTTACCCTCATCAATCTGTACTCAACAAACAAAGAAATATTTCACTTTTATTTATTCTGAGGTTGGGGGTGGGGGTGACAGTGGGCTGTTACACAAAGTATTCATTTAAATGCTTTGTGGTTATCTGCTGCTGCTGCTCACCCAGCTCTCCTCTGGCTCAAGGCCCTACTTGTGTAGCTGGGTTTCAGCTCCTCTTCAGGCTTAGGCAGTGCTGCTTTGCAGGTGCAGCCTTCTCTGGGGGATCACAGAGGCAATCCACTCACCCGTGCGCTGCTTGGCCTCTTCCCAGGAGTAGCGGGGCACATACCCAAAATCCTTCTGTGCTTTCCTGTAGGAAAAGGTGAAGGGGGTGTTCAGCAGGGTGACCAGGTGGCGGTTGGTGGAGGGGACGTATCTGACAAAGGGCCGCAGCAGAAAGCTCACGATCTCCAGCAGCAGCGAGAAGTAATACAGCATTGTCAGAGGCATGGGCAGCTGGGGCTCGATCCCAAACCCCAGGTCCTTGGTCAGCTCGTAGTTGAGATCTGCGTAGCTCACGTGAGGAGTGTCATCTGAGATGTAGTAGAAGTTGCCCCTGACGTGCTTGGCCTTGTGCGGGACCCTGAGGGCCTTGGCTGCCTGCAGGTGCGCCCAGGCGATGTTCCCCACGTACACGGGGTTCACCAGGGCCTCCTTCCTGGAGAAGCGCAGGTAGACGTTCTTGTTCAGCAGGCACTTGTCCAGGTGGCCTTGGAGAAATGGGCACCCTTCTCCAAAAATGTACATGGATCTCAGGGCACAAGTCATCAGCGTGCCACCGTCCTTCAGCACCTGGCCATCCGCCTTCAGCACAGAATCCTCTGCCAGTCTCTTACTGTGGGCATAAGGAAATTTTGATGTGCTCTCATAAGCTGTATCTTCGTCACCATTGAAAATGGGGTCA
Organism: Climacteris rufus; assembly: GCA_013398175.1. NCBI lineage: Eukaryota > Metazoa > Chordata > Aves > Passeriformes > Climacteridae > Climacteris > Climacteris rufus. The sequence goes on along the minus strand of VZRZ01000218.1, from coordinate 157,880 downwards.
CCTCTGCAGTTTGGGCCTGTCACTTCTATGGTACTGGTGTATATGAAGTGCTGGACGTTGCAGCGGACACACGCCTCCAGCAGGAGCTGAGTGCCTTCAAAAAATGAACATGCTAGTTAGTCTAAAGCTCCCCAACCAGGAAAATGTGGGCTTTTTAGATCAGAAACAGCATCTCTGTCCTGATCTTGGCCAGATCTCTCCTCTTTGCAGCTGGCAGAATCCTGTCCTCAACTGGTCAGTATATTCAACGTAACTCGACATGCTCTGAGCCTGTATTTAAGTAGTATCAGTGCACCTTCCAGAATTAAACAAGGGTGAAGGTTTGGTCCTAATTGCATGTTGTGGGATTTTCTTCTCTCAAGAATCAATTCTTTGCCCTTCCTTAACTTAGCATGGGTACTGACCTCAGATTCAGGTGTTGCCTTAGGTTTTAACCCTTATATTTTTCAAATTCTGTATTGCCTGGTGTGTATGCTTTATAGCTCGTTAGTTGCTGTTCTCTATAGACATAACAGTGCCTCTCTGGGCTTGCTCTTCAAGGACACTTAGACTACCCAGGCCCAAGCTTCTAAAGGTGGCGGGGAGCAAGCTAAGGGAGCTAGGGGGAAATTGCAAAGTTTTAATTGGTGAATTTATGCTGATATGCAAATGGACCAAACCTATAAAGGTGTGGAGAACTCGTGACTTGTCGTCCATTTTGGGTGATGCCCCAAGGAGGGGGCTTTGTCTGCCCTAAATGTACCTTTGAAGGCCTTTCAAATAAATACCCACCTTTTATTCCCTTACTCCTGACTAGTCTCACTTTTTGGGCTAGCCTTTTCAGGCAACACAGGGACTCTTGCCTCTTGGTTGGATTGACTTGGCTTAAGGCAGAGAACCTCCAGAAGCTGCGCCTCTCACGGGGTATCATCCACTCTCTATCCCGAAGCCCATGTTTTCCAGGCTTGAGGCTGCTCTTGGGTGGTTTGCTAAGCAGGGACAGAATTAATATTGGGACCTGAAGGTCCAGAATCAGTCAGACCCAGTGCAAGTCTATCCACTGTTGAAACAAGGCACACTGACACGCTGTCAAAGACCATAACGTGTAGTGAGAAAAGTGATGCTTCTGGCGTATTCTGGCCTTTACTTGCAGTAGTACAGGATTTCTTACTTCTAAAATCCTTCACAATAGTTTTCAATGCTTTGGGGACAGCAGAGGTAAACTGGCAAGTCCAAAGTCTTTCAAATAGCCAAGAAAGTTCAACTAGGAAAACACATTGAAGAGGGAAATAAATACTTTAATAAGCTGTGTTGTTATAGTTGCAATTAAAATCTTCTTTTTCTACCCAGCTTTGAGGCAGGAATTGCATTATTTTTTGTGCACGGGCTAATGAGACAAATAAGTGTAAAAAGGTCAGTGACTTTGGAAGAGAAGACACAGCTGAAAGACACTGGAAAATGTCTTTGGCAAAGGAACATTAAATCAAAATGACTGATATGATATCAGAAGAGTGTGGCCTAAAATCTAGGGGATAAAATCAAACACTGGCAGTGAGGCACATGAATGATCTTCCAAGTCTGCTCAGTCTGTTACAGCAACAACTAAAGGCAGCACACTGCAGAGCAGGCCAGTGCTTGCTGCTCAAGGGAATATAACGAATTAAAGAGGTTCAGAGGAGCCAGGAACATTGGCAGCAAAATATGGACTCATTAATGAGTGAAAAATAAGAAGAATTATTGAACTGAATATTCTTAGGGCACCAAAATTCATTTATTCAAGCTTGAACAAGAAAAAGAAAGAAGATGAAACAAATGGAAAATAAATCTGGACAGGGCTTTCAGAAACACTAAGGAAGTGCAGAGAAAAAAAAAGTCATACAGCCAGGAATAAATTAATGGGAAAAATGAGTTCATGCAAGTCTGTGTGTTTAGATGACATACAAGCCAGGGTCATCTGGAAAAAAAAAATTGATAAAATATATTATTTTAAAACTAATAGCTTAATTCCTGCCAACAATGCTGCTTAGAAAATGAAAGAAAGTAATAAAGTGCAGAAGGGCTAGGTAAAATCAAATGAGATAGCAAGTTTCAAAACCAGCAAACATAAAATTATTTTGACAGTGAGTATCTGTTCAAGATCAATTTCACCCATATAAAATGTGTTTTTTTGGAAAATCAGAGCTGTATGTAAAAAAATTAAATATTCCTGCTGTAATGGAAGTTTGAGTATATTTCATATAGCTTGTAATAAAGTAAATCTTCAGTGGAGTGAGTCCCCTTCTGGCTGGGGATCTGATTCACAGAGAGTACTTTGTTTGGGTTACATTTAACTATTTTCTTAATTCTCTACTTCTAAAAATTTGCTTCCCTTTCTTCCTAAAAAGATATTTTTGCACTAAGGCATTGTGTGGCAATGGAGGAAACCCCTGAATCAGGGTGAGTTTAATTTATTCACTTCTGTTCTGGTTTGTGAACATCTACATCTGATTCCTTGAAACATTTATATCATAAAAATTCTATTTTCTAGGAGAAACAAAACTTTCATCCTACATAGCAGTGCCTTGGCTGATCAGAAAGCCAGAAGGGCACCCATAGGCAAACACTGTTGGCAGGGGGCTGAGGAAGGCAGAGCTAGAGAGGTTTCTGGGTTTGGGACATTTTAATATTTGTTTGATTTTTAATTGGGTTTTTAAAATTATTATTGCTGTTATTGTTGTTGTTGCTATTGTTGTTGTTGTTGTTATTATTATTATTATTATTCCCCATGGTTTAGGCAATACATTCTGCTGTGAAAAAACAGATTGTAGCAGGAATGTGGTCATAAAGATAGAGCTTTACAAATCCTCTTTCTGAACAACCAACCCTGTATATTTTCATACTACCCAATGCACTGGTTTCCAGGAACTTGCCTTTCTGCTCTTCTTTGCTGGCAGAGGCCTAAGAGGCTGCCCACTGGGCTTCAATTTGTGATCACTGGCAATTTGTGGCTTTGAACAGAAATGAGAGGTTGTGGAAGCTGAAGTTACAGGCAATGAGCCATGTTAAAACAACTAAAATGCCATCCCACTGTTTTTAAGGTGCATGTTAGAGACAACTCGACTACCAAGAACTCTCTCTTGGTCTGAACACTGGTGGGTAGCCAACATTTGTTAAAGTGGTGTCTGTGCAGGTATGTTTCCTATTTTTCTGTGAAGAAGCCCTGTATCTGTGGCAGAGAGGAAAAAAGAACTGGGAAAACTGTTCATATAAATAAGAACATCTTCCCCAAATCTTTCCCAAGCTGTTGAAGCACCACATCCAGGGAGGTCAGTGTGCATGCAGGTTCTCTGAAAGGCATCGAGGGATGGGGGCTGAACTTGTTCTTTTAGGAAATATATTTAAATTTCCTGGCAACTGATGCTACACAGGCCATTCCTAAGTCTAAACCTTCCTCCTTCAACTGATCTTTCATGAAGTATGGGGGTTCCTCGGTGGAAGGCGAGATCCCATCACTGAGTCACTGAAACCCCTCCCTCCCATAGCCTTGAGTTTGTTGGGGAATTTTTGATGATAAGCTGGAGGTGACAGAGCACTTGTTCATCTCAACTGCTTTCTTGCACACACAGGCTTAATGACAAATGGGAGGAAAAGGAGAAGAGGAAGAAGAAAAATAATAGGAAGCAGAGATCCACAGGCTCTGTGATATTATCAGTGCAACATTTTCGTAATTGCAGCAAAGTCTGCAGTACTTGTAAAAATTGAAAAATATACACAGGCAGGGATGCTATATGGGGAGGCAGGATAAGAACCAATTTCTGAGATGGGCATTGGGATTTCAGAGGTGAATTGCTTTCAGAAAGTTCCACTGAGCATGGGTTTATGACTACCACCACTGAAGACAGAGTCTGTGCAGATCTCAGGATGGGCATATGAAGGTGTTGACAAGAGTGATCCTGCACTGCCCTGAAGTGGCAGTCTGGGTGTGAAGAGGCCCAGAACAGCTTGAGGCTGCATGTACAGAGTGCTTTACACTCTTAGGTATGTCTGTGCAAGATGCAGAACAACCCAGTTAACCTGGCCCAAAATAAACACAGGTGCTCTCTTTCCTGTCCAGGTGATCAGGACACAGACATGGGTTTGAGAAAGGTGTTTCATGTGCTCACCTGTTACATTGACTTCCCAGAGCAGCTTCTTCTCTATGAGGCCCAGGGTGTCAATGAGGGAAGCCGTGTGGATGACAAGGGAGACCCCCTGGCAGGCACGGTGCAGGAACGTCACATCTCGGATGTCCCCTTCCAGGATTTTCACCTCAGTCTTACCCTTGAACTCTGCAGGGCCAGACAACAGAGCATAAGACCTTACAGGCATCCTAGAAGAGCAGTGGAGGGAGTGGTGAAAGCTGGCCCTGCCTGGCAGGTTCTGACTGTCCAGGAACAGGAGGGACATTTTAAGGCTGCGAAACAGAAGGCATTTCCATTTACTCTATTGTCAAGTGCTAATTACAGTCCTGTAGAGGTTTATGTTGCATTGCCTGCCATAGATCTGGAGCCAATATTCAACATGTTTCTTTCTATTTTATTTTTTAAAGAGAAATCTTTTCCTCTGCTAGCAAGCTCCCTTTAGGTGTGACTGTTTTAAAGTTCACAGGGGAGTTGCTTTGGCTGTGCATGTTCTGGTGACTGTCTGGCTACAGATATATTAACTGAAGTGTACTGAACAGGCACTGCATGTTCCTGTCTTCAAGGTGATGAATGATCTCTCTCCACCCAGAACATGTGGGCACGGGGATGTGGTCATACCTACTTTCTGCCCCTTTACTTTGCCAGTGTTGCAGCTCTTCTAATAAATTACATACAGTTCTGACACATCATTTTCTTGTACCTTGGCCAGGACTTACTGAGCCTCTTGCAACTCCAGCTCTGGCTCCGTTTCAGTGTCTGTGCTGTGGGGTCATTTTTAGCATGCATGTCTTTCTGTTTCATATCTGAACTCTCAAGACTGTTCTCCTGAGCTTCTTCAGCCCTGGCTTGATTAAATCCGGATTTTTAAGCCCTCTCCCTCCACAGCAGCTGGTGTGTGTGACCCCAGTGGAGCTCTAGGTCTTAAAGCCATCATTCCCTAAGCTGTGCTGGGCAGAAGCTTTCTTCCTACAGCCCAGAGCTACACTAACAAATGAGCCAGCACAGGATGATCACCTGGAAAAATTCACAGTCCAAGGCAATGCTGCTCTCCTGGAAGTCAGCTGACCTGGCTGCAGCAGTGCCACGGGAGAGGAGAGGACTTTCTCAGCATGACCCACAACTCTCAAGGAGGTGGTGTCACTACAGCAAGTCCTCTGGGAGCCTCTGCTGTGGCTGCACTAGGTGGCTCCCCAGGCACAGCTACTGGGAGGGACTCTGCAGCACAGGCAGAAACTCTGCCTTCTTCCAGCATAATCAAATGCCCCTTTCAGATAAGACAAGAAACTGATTAATTTGTACAGCTTTTAGCCTCAGCCATGACTGAAATCTTCTGTATCCTAGGGCTCTGTCACCAGTTCCAAAGCAGGCAGTATTTCATACCGTATATTTAATATGGAACACTAGGAGAGACAGCTGTTGGGATTTGGAACTGAGTGGGATATATTTTAAAATGGTTTTATCTCATTATCTCTGTAGCATGCTAGAATGTAATCCTGTATCAATATAACAATTACTCTGATGCAACAGGCTTAAGGGGCTTTTTTTTTCCACCACAGACAGTTGGTCAGAGATGTAAGATTTGTGAAACGTTTGCAAAACTGTTACTAAATCTAGAGTTACTGTTCTCCCAGAAGAGTCTTTGCCAAATGCTCTCTTCTGCTCCTTTATTTTACAGAGTGCATTCATTTCCTAGGACTTCATTTCCAGAGGGTTCACTCTGACCACTACTTGTATGGATGCACAAGTGTCAGACTAGAGCTGGGCTTTTTGTTAAGCACCTGGTAGTTAGATTTGGTCTAATAAATATTAGTCTTTGTATGGCCCTTAGGTTGACGTTCTCCATGGATAAGGCTTTGTGGGGTTGCAATAACACCAATAATAGACATAAAGAGTTTTCACAATGTAAATTCTGACATCTGACCACTTCAACATGATCACAGTGCCCAGACAGGAGTTTGGAAAATGGAAGTTTTTATACATGTAAATCAAAGCTTTCAGGAAAAGTACAGAAGAAGCCTGTCCCTTTTAAAGCTGATCACAAGAAATCTGCTGTCTGGCTGCTTTGTGCCTTGTTTGGGCTTGCAGTTTGTGTGTGTGCTATGAGTCAGGAAAACTGCTCCTCTATTCCATTTTAGCCAGCAGAAGTTGCCATGGGTAAGTACAATATGGGCCTTGCTCACTTTGGCAGCATCAGCTGCACATCAGGAATCAGCAGATTGATCTTGTTTTGCTCTGGGTGAAAACTACAGGTGAGCTTGGAAGCAGGGAGAGGAAGGAAGATGTGACTGACAGACAGAGCTTTCAGTCTGAGGTGGACAGCAGAGAGAAATGTGATTTCCATCTACACAAACCCATTGCCCAGGCACCAAAAAAGCACACGTGGGTAGGTCAAAGGGAGAGGAACAGAATAAATTTCAACTCAGCTCTCCTTTTTGGCATAAAGTGATTATGACAAAGTACCTACTCATTGGGAAAGATTTTTCTTCTTCTCCAGTGGTTTCTGTGTCCTCTGAGTTGTAAGCAATCTCCCAGCTTGCTACAGGGTTGTTTTTACTTGAAAATGCAGTGATTTCTCAATAAAATACAGTGTCCTGTTGTGAGCAGTGCTTGACTCAGCAACACAGTCAGCCTATTGGCCCAAAACTTGAGAACAACATAGGAATTCTACTTGCTCCAAGAGTGCCAATGCAATAGTGAAAAAAAAAAAAAAAAATTTGTGTAACTGTGTAAGTGGAAGCACAGGAAAGGCAGGAAGATAAATCTGAAGTGGAGAGGGGAGGTAAGAAACCCAAGGATTTGAACTACCATGTTCAACGTTCAACGTGACGTTCATTCTGAACCCCACAACGTGCCTGGGTGGACTCCAGCTCACAGCACTCGGTGCTGCCTGGCTCAGCCCGGCCTCCCTGGGGCTGGGCAAGGCCACAAACGCCACCGTTCTACGCAGACTGAGTGTGAGGGTAAAGCCCTCAGCAGGAGAGCTGTTTGGACAAAAGAGGAGTGTCCCTGAGTGTCTTCTGGCACAATGGGCTGTAACTTGAACATCATTTTCTGTCTTACTGCCAGCAGCCCTGACTCTGCACAGATATTGCAAGTGCAGGGTGCTGGAGAGATGAGTGAGGAAAAACCCACCCAGCTCTGCTCCTAGCTACTTGAGAAATCCAGGTAATGTCTTCTAGCAAATGAAAGTCCCTTCAGGGAAAATAATGCAGGTCAGGAGACTCCAGCCCCACACACAGGTTTTGTAGCAGGAGTCACTGGGCGAGAGAGGGGCTTGAAAGGGAATGTCAGGGTAACACTTCAGGTGATCCTGAGCACAGGGGCTGGCAGGACACTGGAAGAGATGCAGCCAAAAGGACTGATACAGACAGAGGAGCTGCCAGGCAAAGTGCAGGGGTTCAAGTTTGTTTAAACACATCTGGAATGCCAGCCTATGGTTCCTACTACCTGTTTATGGAGGGGAAAAAGGCTTTGACAACTGATTTTTCCCACCTCCTGTGCTGCTCAGGTAAGCAGAAGGAATGTTAAAAGAATAGGAGAGTGGGTAGTGCTCAGTGGAGGAAGAAGGGAGGATAAGGATAGAGGGCATAGAGCTTGACTATTAACAGAAAAATAGAACAGCAAAACCTTTGCTGCAGCTCAGCCAAGACTGTGCCCACACAAACAATCATTTTCACTCCCCAGGATGCTCCATTATCCCCACAAAACTCTCCTGGCCCAAAGCACTGCAGATGCCTCTGCACAGCTGCATCAGTGCTAAGCCACACACACTCCTGCTGCTTCAGCCTCTACTGTAGCTGAAGGTTTTGATTTTTTTTCTGTGGGAACACTCTGGAAACCAGAGCAGGAAGGGCTGCTGCAAGGCTCAAGGGCATCTAGCAAATCCTCGGTGAAATACTCAGTCAGATTTAATGAGGAAGGAGTTTGAGTTCTAGAAAACCATCATAAAGGCTTGTGCAATTTGTACTAGGTTTACGGTGCACTGTCACTATTTTTGATGACACTTAAATGCTCTGTAGAATGATTAAGGCTCTTTAGTAAATCATACAGAGATATTCCTTAAGGGTTTCCATATAGATACCTGTATAGAGGAAGAGGAATCTTGCAGTGAAGATGTGATGGAGGAAGTTACTGTTAAGTAAATGTAATGTCAGGACTTAAGAACCTGACTGAATTTAGAACCCCTATGTGCCTTTTTATGGATGTGCTCAGTATCTCAATAAAGAGGACACTTAAAATACAAAACTCTGAGCTGCTTTCCCTACCACAAACTGTTTCCTGACACTGGGCACATCTCTCACTTGTGCTGTCTCCAATCCATTCAAGAAGCCAGAGTCCTGCCTTGCACTTTTGCAAATGGGTCCCATCTCTTCTGTGCTTAACATTTGCTTAAACAGGAAACTGTCATAAGGTTAATAACAACAGTTTTTAAAATGCCTCACCACAGCTTTCAGCTGGAAGATCACTATTAACCAAACTAATCACAGGTTGAAGAAAACCATTAGAATCTGCACCCACAAATTTGTCACTGCCTTCTAGTCTGGCATATCAGAGCCCATCACAGCATGCTCTGGATAACTCTGCCCTCCCACCCCGTATAGCAATGCTTGCATTTTCCTTTCCCCCAAGAAGAAGTGTGAGATTTTTCCATTAATTTTGTTCTATGGGTTTTGTTGAAATAGAAGTCAGGTTGGAGACAGCTTGTTTACTGCATGAACAGTAGATAGGTCTGTGTCTGTATCTGTATCTTCTGTATCAGAAGTCTCAGGGCGTGGCAAAGAAAACTCTTGTTTACACGTTTTACATCTGATTTCAGAGCTGGAGGGAGAGGGAAGGATAAAGCCAGACTTCCTTGAAATAAAACCTCTATCTGCAAAGCTGGTTGGAAGGAGAGGTAAAGAATTCCAAGCTACCCATGTGAGACAGAAACACATACACCTGCAACACAGTCCCCATGAAATGGCACCTACTTTCAAATCTCCCGAGTGCCTCATCACTGAAGGCTTTGTCCAGCAGTCGGATCTCAGCCAGCGCCTCCTCTTCTTCCAGCAGCAAGCACACAATCCTCTGGCCAAGAAATCCTCCTGCTCCTGTCACCAGGCAGCTCACCCCAGCCAGGGACATTGCTCTGGGTTGCTCCTCGGTGCTGAACTGGCTGTCTCTTGAGCTTGGTTCTCCTGCTGGTTCTCCTCCTGCCTGAGGGAATGAACATATGACATCAGACTCTGGAGGCTTTACAAATCAAAGGGTGTTACCAGGAGAAACTACTTGAAAACAAACTCTAATCCCTGCGTCAAACAATTTTTTAAGCATGTCTTACTTTTGCTAGCTATTCCTATGCAGAAGTAGCCTACGTATTTTTACAAATTATTACAAATCAATTAAATTAGCAAATCTTAAAATACTCAAAATCAAGTTCAATGCCAAACAAACCCCACAAAAGTCTGCCTCAATTCTTGGTTCCACCTCTCCAGCACTCAGAAGACTGTGGGGGAGATTTGCCTGTATTTATACTCCACAGAACACCACCTCAGACATTTTGCTCCCCTCCCTCTTGAGTGCCTCCTTTGCTGCACAAGAATGTGATGTTTCCACACCACTCCCACCAGAGGGGAAGGCTCTGGATGCAGTGAAGTTTGAGCTTAGATGTGGTCCTGCATCCCTAAATCCTCAGAGAATAAACCCTCATGTGGATAATTCTCTCTAGCCATACTTGCTTGTGTAATACTCTGCCAATATGAAGGTAGGGAGTGTTAAAATTATATGTAAATAGCAGGACAAGCTATTTAGAGTGGTTTGAGCAGTTAATTCTATTGCTATATATTTTTTGGATACTGGGCTTTCCCATTATAACATGGATTTCTCACTCTATGTGCAAGATTAAAAGATAACCCCTGGGGTTTTGTATTTGTTCACTACATACTAGAGGCATTTGAAGTGATGCAACGGTTTAATGTACCATCAAAGTTAAATTCAAGCTGCAGGAGGGGAAGATTCACCTCTGGATATGTCTTGTTCAAGAGTACCTAGTTTAAAGTAAGGCTGTTTGTGCCTCTGCAGTGAACTGTGTGTTTACTTCTTTATATCCCCAATACATAGGGAAAATGCCCAGGTGTTTCTCCCTAAGGCTTCACTCCAGTTCTAGCAAAACTGTTTTCTAGTGTGAGACCAGGGCAGGGCTTAGGCATTAGCCTGAAGCTCCTAATACCAGCACTGCCTTCCTGGGTCTGTCAGGACATGCTGGCTGCTGCTGTATTTTCTCTGTCTCACACTGAGATAGGCAGACATCCCTGCTGAAGCAAGATGATAAATAGGCAGCTGCCTTAAGTGAGAAGGAAGTTATGAAAAAGAAGCCCAGTAGCACGATTAATTAGGCTGAAATCACTGGAAAAGGGATCACTGATTTTGGGCACAGCTGGAATAGATCTCCAAAAATGCTTTGCTTCCATTCGTGCCACTAACTGCTAAGCTTCATTTTTTTAATTCTATCATGGATTTTGTTCACTCATTAAAGAGAGCCCTGGAGAAAAGCTGTAGAAGAAGCATCCACACGTTGTTATTTTTTCAGAGCAAAACTGGGCCTGCAAGTGACAGGAGGAAAGTAAAACCATTTCTTTTGGAGGAGAAAGGTTTATAGCTGACACCAATGACAAAGTTTTGGCAGCTATTTCAATCCCAGTGTCCTTGAAAATCTGTTCCTTAACCCAACAAAGCTTAAAAAAATAATCTGTGCTTCTTTCCTTGGCTTTTCACAGACAGGACCTTGACATTGTATGTTCTTATCAGAAGCTGCTGCAAATTAATTTTGTGCACTTTGCAAGGAAAAATAACTGGCCAAAGCCTGCTGCTGCAAGTGACATTCTCTGTAACAGGGCTTCCTTTTTACTTTTAGAAAGGAAATAAAATGGTTTAAAGAGGCATTATAAGACCAGACAACACAAAACATGGCCTATTAGGATAGAAAACACTCTCCTACACCAAGCTTGCCTATTGGAATGACCAAGTTTAGCAGGGGTAGTGCTTATTTGAGAATATTAGTACTGCATAGGGAACTGGCAGGAGGTTTATTGCTGCTGTGCTTTTGTCCTCTTAGGTACTACTCAGACAAATGCTTGGCTTAGTTTGAGGGAATTTTATACATCGCTACATAGCAGCCTTCATTTGAACCGTCATTTGTGAATGCCAGTGGTCAGCAGCAGTTTGCTCAGTTCCAGCTCAGTCCTACTGGTACTTCCTGCAGTCTCACCTAGAGACAACACTTTCACCTTTTGTTTTTTGTTGGCATTGCTGTGTGGGCTTGCTGGGTGGCCTCACATCTCCTCTGTGCTGCAGACAAGAGTAGCTCTGCTGTTCCCCAAAGGACATGGAGGCAGATACTGGAATGGGCTGCACACCCCAGAATAGTGTCAATTCGTAATGGGGCCAAAGTCCAACACACCCCTGACCACCAGGAACAACTTGATGAAATCCAGAGTTATTGCACAGGTAGGGAACTTGCAGACTGAAACATCATTGAGCAGCATCAGAAAAGTTTACCAACTCTGCATTCTGTGTTAAGGCATAGTCATTTTTTAACTATGTTGGTGTCTTCTCTTTTCTCTTTCATTGTAAAACAAAGCTGCCACAGTCTGATATTTTGCTGTAGAATGGATGGCGTGACTAAGAGTATCATTTTAGAAAATCAGACCTTGTACATTTTGGTGTGTGCTGAAGGATTTCTATACCTGGGCTAAGTGTATAGATTAGTATAAGTGTAATCCCCCATGTCCCATCCCAGCTGTGTCCCTAATCTGCTGGTCCAGGAATGGTGTTGATCCTCTGACTTTATTGGTGCTTACTGTGGCAGATACTTTGGGACAATGACTAGTAGGTGTTAGGGGATGTGTTTTCTTAGCCTTGTCACAAAGAGGAAAAGAGATTGGGAGGGAGTGTACTGGAGATGAGAAGATGGAAAGAGAAATAGTGAAGGTAAAATTCCCAGTAGCACAAAACTGCATCATGGTACTGGAATGGTTAAATGCAATGACATTGCAGAGCATGGGAGTTTTAGATAGGATAAAATGTATTTTTACAAAGGACAATGCTGTTTAATTATGCAATCAGGAAAAAGGATTTTGCTTTTAATCAGGCTATCCAGGATTAAGAACAGGAGAACAGATCTTTATTGCAGAGAATTTTTTATTCAGAAAGAATAAACAGAATTCTTTATTGCAGAAAGAATTCTGATTTCTGAAAGGGGTTTCTGAAGTCTGCCCTGTTGCATTGACTGATGAGAACTGAAGCAGGGAAAAGCAAAGGCGTGCTCATTATTTAACTGGACCTTTTGCTTTGTAAATAAAGAGCAATGGTGGCAAAAAAGCCACACATACACACACAAAAAAATCCATGTTGCTTCTCATGTGAAAAATTAATGTGTTTCTTAGCACTACAGGCCTGTAAGCTCAAAATGCCTCCATGCTGGCAGCTCTGGGAGAGAGGCTGTACTTCGAGATGTAGATTTACTCAAGGAAACTTCTGCCCTTCAGGGTGGGAGGCACTGTTCTCTCCAGGAAACATTTCCCTCTCTTTCCTGGTTACACATTGACAAGAGGGAACAAGATTTAAATAACTGATTTTGGGTCAGCTGTCCTGCATCAGACTCTGAATAAATATGACCTCTCGTAGTGGGGAACCGTTGTGAGACACTTTAATTAAGGTATGAAGGTAACCACCTTAAGAGGCCTCAGTGTTACTGTGTCTTCAAATCTGACAAAGATTTGTCCTATTTCAGGAGCACCAAAATTCTTCCAGTAGAAGGGAGAAAGTGATTGTGTTTCTTACATTATCTCCAAGCTCAAAAAGATTTACTTGTAGTAGTCTTTGCTATATTAGACAGCACAGGAGTTGGGCAATTAACCAGAAACAAACATTTAGTCTCCTTTTCCCTTTAGTTTTAGGAAAAACTGTGTTTCCTCAATTGAAATTGATGAGTAAATAATATATTTAAAGGTTTGAGAAATTTGTACCATATGTCGAAGAAAAATGTTTATATTTGGATCCATTTTCTAGATAAACTACCCTTGTAAATAGACTGATTCTCTGTCTCTGCTACATCCTCCAGGGATGCTGGGAAGCAGCAAGGTTTGATTAGTCCTTAACTCACATGTTTACAATTTTTGGGGACAGTTTTTTTGTAAGATTTAACCTTGCTTGAATGTGTATCAGAGATATTCACAACAATCAAGTACGTAAAGCAGATCAGAGTGCTTTATGTACAAGGGGGCATGAAACTTTGGTATGCTTTGGCACAAGCCTAATCTAGATCATAGAAAAAAATTAAAGTCTTGGAAAAGCTGTAGGATGAGCTTGTCAAATAGACTCAGTCTGGTTGAACCCTTTGAGCTCTTACTTTAAGCTCACTCACCAAATATCTTTGTTTTTCCCACAGAAAATGCTTTCTTGCAGCCTTTCACAGAGCTACATGTGCTGCCTCTGCAGCTCCATGCAGCTGATCATGGCAGCACATTGTTACAGCAGGGTACAGATCTCATGTGCAGCTCTTGTTTTATGATTCTGTGATGTCCCAGAACAATTTAGGTTAAAGGGAGCCTCTGAAGGTCTAACAGCAGCATCAGATCAGATGAGGTTGTTCTGGACCTTGTCCAGTCAAGCTCTGAATAACTCTAATGATGGAGGTTTCACAAACCTTACGTTGCAGTGTCTGACTGCCCTCATGGGAATTTTTTTTTCTCCACTAATTTCTACTTGGAATTTTCCGCATTGCAACTTGTGCCCATTGCCTTTCACCCTTTTACTGCACACATCCAAGAAGTTTGGCTGGATCTTCTCCAAATGAGTAGTAAAACACAGCACAGTGATCCCCCCTCCCCCTGCCTTTAGCCTTCTCAGGACTGAGCACTCCCAGTTGTCTCATTCTTGTCTTGTACATCCTTGAAATCCATCAACGTGTGTGATGTGGTGTAATTCCCAAGGCTTATCTGCTGGGCTATCAGTCTGCCCACAAGGTTTATTGTTACTGGAACAGAGAGGAAGGCCTCCGTATGAAGGCCTGTGGAAGATCACTGCAGACACTGTTATCTCTGAGAGAAATTAAAGTCTAAACAGAGTGAGCTAACAGGGCTAGCTTCTTCCTTCTGCCTCCTTAGGGCCAATTTAAAGTAGGGTTTATGTAGAAGGTTGCTTTTTGCTAGCGTGGCTACCCCTGCACATTCCAGGGAAGTGGGCACCAGCGTTTCTGCCACTGGCAAATCAGGCTGTGGCAGGGGGTCTGCACCACTGAGAGCTGGCTCTTTGCCCCAAAAGTGGTACTCTGCTGCAGGCTCACCCTTGAAACCCTTGAAGAATGACTTTATCAGCTGCCTCCAGGATGTATATGCCCAATTCTGTAGGGATTCCCCTTTTTTAACGATCCCTGTGCCATGGTACTTGCACAAACCTGGCCAGCAAAATCTTCCCTTCCCCTTGCTCCTGGGGGGCATGCAGAACTACCCAGGGGTACAGGAATTGTCTCAGTTTTGGAATATATGCCTATCTGAAAGGGGAAAAGGGGCTAGGAGGATATCCTGTATAACCACACAGTTTTAAAAAACAGATAGAAATATTGTATGGCTTTAAAAGGGCTGACAGCAAGAGACAGGATTGGAGAAGAAGATACTTCAGCTCTGTGATGCTGCTCACTCCAAATGCCTGCATATGGATCCCTGTTAACCTTCATCTCACTTGCAATTGTACCATGCCTTTTCAAATGAAATCTGGCTGCAGATGTACTCCACCAGACATCCAGATCACAGGATTTGCAAATTAGTGGCCTCTGCAATCATCTCTGATTTAAGATGTTTGTGCTATGTTCTACAACAAACCAATAGAACAGCTTGATCAAAGGCTCTATTTCTGTGGCTACCTTAATAGGGTTCATACATCCTTCAGGTCCTCCTATCCTCCTATCTTTCATCCTCCATCTCCAGTGTCATAGGAAAAACAGAGAAGGTGATCACAAAATAAAACATAGTGCTTTTATTTTCATGATGTGACACTGCCTTTCCTTTAAAACAGATTTTCATCTCTTGTACTCAACAATTATGTAGATGAAGGCACCAGAAGTCAGCTCAGCAGTGTGGAGAACTTCCATCACTGTTGTTTCAGCTCCAGAAGACTCTGAGTTTCTTAAGATGCCTTTCTTCCTTGAAAGATTTCCTTCACAATTTTAAAAGTGACATGCATTCCAGCATCTTGGTTTTGTTGGCATTGAATGAAAGCTGAGACTCTGGACTCTGAAACGAGTGGTTCCTCTGCCTCAGCAGAGCAGCCAAGGAGCTCCAAGGAGCACAGACTGCTGTGGGGACCAGCACGGGCAAACCATCAGCCCAGCTCCATGCATGGAGCACGAGAGAGTTTGACTGCAACTGAAAGGTATCTAAGTGAGACAAATGTGAGCAATGGATGATGTCTCAGTACTTGGATTTCTCCAGACAAAAGGGATTTCTTTCAGTGAATGGGAGTAGAGGATAAGGAGCAAAGGCATTGGTGGTCAACCACCAGGGAGACAGAGGATCTCATTTTCATGGAAACAGAGCTTAAATGCAGTAGTCCCAGCCTCTTACGGCCTACTTCCCCATTTCACAGCATCATCTCCAGAAGACAGTAGCTAAATGCTACTCACTCTCAACCTTTCCATGCACATGTCTTACAGATCATCCAGAAGCAGATCTAAAAAAATCCAAATGCCTGGAGGGAAGCCATCAAGATATATTGGAGGAAGTATGCTGGCAATTCTGCTCCTCTCCAGAACTTAGCCAGATGTCTCCAGTCTGTCAGCAGCGCCCTTCAGCCACTGCCATTGCCATAAGCTGGAAGCATCTCTTCTAGCAAGTTTAGGACCTAATAAGCCTCATTTGATTCTTCTAAGCTACCCGCAAAAGGAGGTGCTGCTGCTGCCCCCATTTTCCCTTTGACACCAGGAGCCAGAGGGCAATGTGCTCAGCAGCAACTCGGGGAGTACCATTCCCTCTCCACCACAGGAAAAGCAGCACCTCCTCTCTGCCAGGGAAGAGCCTTGACCAAAGGAGCTCGTAGGCAGCTTCATGGGAGGAGAGCACAGAGTGACCTGTGGTATCCCAGTGCTGTTCAGCATCCTGCTGCCACAAGGTGCTGCCATAAAGTGCTGTAACAACAGCAGCTGCACCGGTGAGTCTGGCCATGACAATTATTTATAAGAAAACAAGGCCAGGTGTCTTACCAGATATTTTTAAGATCACACTGCATTTTTAAAGATGAGGCACATTAGGAGTTTTCATGTATGTACAATCCTGGTTTACCCAGCCTCATTTAAAAGACCTGGAGTGGTGCTGGCAGCTCCTGCCCCCTCTGTTGGCCTGCACTGGCCACCCTTATCCATGGACACAGTGTTGCCTTAGGTTTTAACCCTTATATTTTTCGAATTCTGTATTGCCTAATCTGTAACTCTGATATGCTTCATAGCCTGTTAGCTGCTGTTCTCTCGTGCTAACACGGACATAACAGTGCCTCTCTGGGCTTGCTCTTCAAGGACACTTAGACTGCCCACGCCCAAACTTGGGGGGCAGGGGGAGGGAGCAAGCTAGGGGAGCTAGGGGGAAATTGCAAAGTTTTCATTGGTGAATTTATGCTGATATGCAAATGGACCACACCTATAAAGGTGTGGAGAACTCGTGACTTGTTGTCCATTTTGGGTGATGCCCCTAGGCGGGCTTTGTCTGCCCTAAATGTACCTTTGAAGGCCTTTCAAATAAATACACACCTTTTATTCCCATACTCCTGTCTAGTCTTTGTTTTTAGGCACTCTTTTTAGGCATCAACAGAACCAGGCACCAGGTGAGTTATTTACTCACTGCCACAAATTTGTGTTGTCCTCTGAGAATGAACAGGTCCTGACTGCTGCTTAGAAGGGTCTGCCTTGCAAATTAACTGTGTAGCAAAGGAAGAGGCCCTCTCAGCAGGGAGTACAGGGAGCTGCTTTGGTTTCCAGGGATTTCATTGCTCTGCATTTAGAAGCAGTGGGCAAGGACTGCTCCCACCATCAAAAGGTAGCTGAGGTGCCTGGTTGCTGATGCATCTTGCTTCTATACCCAGGAAAAGCCAAATCTATGGGAGATAGCAGCCACAACAATTACTGTCCCAGAGCAGGAAAAGTGTGCAGGTTGAGTAGGAGTGAGATGTGGCAGGACAACCAAGTGGAAGAAGCAGGGCACACAGTTTTCCATGTCTGGCTATCCAATGCAACAGAACTTTGGACTAAGGCCCAACATAGGCAATGCCATGGAACAGCCAGTTTAAACCAAATGTATTTAGGCAAGTAACAATTACCCAAACTGTTAAGGAATTCATTGGTCTCAATAAAAGCAGAGGACAACCTTTGTGAACACAGAGCCTTTCATAATGTCTTCAGAAGTTTCTTATCACATACTTATTGCATCTCCTTTTTCATCTTCAGTCTGGTTGAGAGCTCAGCTTGAGCTGCCTCTGTTTGGTGGGCATTGCAGGAGGCTGTTCACAGCTTGGAGAACTGAACCAGGTGTTGGCCAATCTCTGAGACACTGGCACAGCCTGAAATAAAGGAAAGGTTGGTAAGAGAGAAAGGTCTGTGGAAGAAGCTCGGAAGCCCCCCACTCCCCCAAAATCACAGTCTTGTATGAGGCAGGTTGGGATAGGTTTGTACTTCAATGACTCAACTCCTCAATGTCATCTTCAGCCTTGATGTTTGGCACCAGACTCCCCATACAAGAAGAGTTAGAAACATGAAAAAAATTATTTTTATAACAAGCTGAACAGGGTGCTATCTGATAGAGTCAAGTCAGAGGAAAAAGATAGACAGAAAAGATACAGGGATTGCTGTGTGCCAAGTGGCCAGAGGTGGAGATCTGCAGTGCCATTTCATTTGGTCAGATATGGGTGCAATAGGGGTGTTGGTCAACAGCTGGCTGAACATGTGTGCCCAGGTGGCCAATGGCACCCTGACCTGTATCAGCAATACTGTGTCCAGCAGGACCTGGGCAGTGATTGTCCCCCTGTATGGCCACTGGTGAGGCTGCACATGGAATCCTTTGTTCAGGAAAGGTTTAGATGGGATATGAGGAAAAATTTCTTCACAGAAAGTCTTATCAAGCACCGGAACAGGCTTCCCAGGGAAGTGGTTGAGTTACCATCCCTGGAGGTATTTAAAAGACATGTAGATGGGATGTTTAGGGACATGGGTTCATGGTAGATTTGCCTGTGCTGGGTTAACAGCTGGTCTTGATGGTCTTAAAGATCTTTTCCAATCTAACAGATTATATGATTCAATGAATTTCACAGCTCCACTGAAAAGATTCCAGTCTGCTACTCTTGCTGAATCCAGTGCCCTTTTGCATGTAAAGAAGTGTAAAAGTCTGCTGGGGGAAAAAAACCAAAACAACACCTTGTAGGAATTTTTACTGGTGGAAAAAGTAACCCATAAAATCACACTATGCCCAGCGGGATTTCAGCTCCAGTCTCCCAGTCAGCATTGCTATCCACTTGAGTTCATGTTTGCTAGAGCATGAAAATCTTTAATAAGACCCTTTGCTGATGTCTGAATACTTCTGCACTGGATCCTCATGTCATACTTAATATCATAGAACATCCTGAGTTGGAAGGGACCCACAAGAATCATTGAGTCCAACTCCCAGCCCTGTACAGGACACCCCAAGAATCACACCACGTGCCTGGGAGCATTGTCCAAATGCTCCTTGAACTCTGTCAGGCTGGTGCTGTGACCACTTCCTCAGGGAGCCTGTTCCAACCATCCTCTGTTCATGAGTGAAACTGGAATTTGCACTGGGCTCTGCAAATTTGCTGTTCAGTGAGGGGGTCAAACAGGGAAGCTACAGCTGGGATCAGGAGTGAGAAATGCAGAGTGAAGAACAAAAGTGAAAGCTTGGAGGAGACACAAAGGCTTTTAAAACACACCAACACACTGTATTCTCTAACACAGAGAGAAAAATTCTGTATCCATTTTTAATGAACTTTTCATGCAGGAAAAAAAATGGTTGCATTTTACCTTGATAAACACTAAATTAAATACTGAAAAACATATGATGTCATTCCCAGAAGAACAGGAATTCCAAGTTTTGCTCAGCTGTACTTAGCAGTTTTGCATCTCTCTAACTGGGTCACAAAGCTGCTCTAACCTACTTCCTCCATGCAAGCACATAAAATGCCAAGTATTTTCACAAGAAGCAAAGAACCACCTCAAGTATTTCGACTACAGCCAGCACAGCTTGTGCATTCCCTTTTTATGACCCATCCATCACAATCCTGATTTTACAGAGCTTGCATGCAGCAACCTCTGTCTCACCCATTGCAAACAACCTAAGCCAAATACTTACCTGCTAAGGCCATCGACAAACGAAACTCATCCTGCAAAATTCTTAAGACATCTTGAAGACCTTCTTCACCCTGCCCCAACAGAGAAAGCAGTCAGGGTCAAAGGAGCACTGGCACAGAGCAGTGCTACGGGATGCCTGCACCCTGAGAGCTGGGATAGTCCCTTAAATCTGTGCCAATTCCAGTCCCTCATGCAGATGAATGATTAAAATGATATGATGGATGTGCTGTTCATCACAGATTAATTTAGATGCTTTTCCTTTTGTGATACATCTGAACAGGGAAAGAAAACAAAGCTGTTTTTCACTCGTGACATTTTGTAGCTGGTTCTTTTTTTTAGCTTTCAGCTTTCCCCTGCCAATGGGCTTGTTATTTAAAATGTCAAACCTTACAATGCTGACAGCTTTTAACGAAGTAATGAGAATTTTATATATGGTACCACTTCAGAAACTGTAGTTTACTCAAATACTGGACTGAATCTTAATAATAATACACTGTATGTTTTTCTCTGTGTGACACCAAGAAGCTCAAAAGCCAATAAAATACGTATTTAGGAATACTCTATGGAATATAATACCAAAGCATGGTTGAACTCCCCAAAATCCTATCTCTGTTCTGTTTGCATTGTGGAAAAAATGCAGGCAACTCACAGCAACATCCTTTTCATGTTAGGCCCTTTTTTTACATTTACTGGCAAAAGAAACAGTACTGCCAACTCTTCCAGATTTTTTCTAAAGATTCAGGTGATTTCTTGTTTAAAGCCTAACTACTGCAATCCACAGCAATCACACCAGTGGACAACAGTCCCATTTAAAAGATAGGAAATGTTTTGAAGCCATAAAAATAGGTATCTTTTCTTCCAAAGAAAAGTTTTGAAAGCTCCAATCCACAGTGTAAAAAACAAAAATTTAGAAAAAAATCCAACTAGTATAAGAATATTTTAATTCTATTATGTCAACCTTCTGCCTTAGAGGGCTAATTCATGACTCTGGATCATAGAAATATGCCAGGAGTTAAGAAGCAGCAGAGCTGGAGCTGAAATAGTAGTGGTAAGCTCAGGCACCTGCAGGACATAGTTTTTCTCAGCCTTGTCCAAAACATTTCAGACATCAGGGAGATGGAGTTCTATATGTATTTCTGAAGAATTCATAGCACTGTACCAAAACCATATAATGTTTCCAATTGTGTTGACAGCAAATAAAATCATCAGACTCATCTTTCTGGCAAATAAACCCACCTCCAATTTAGAAGTACTAAAGGTCCTGAGTCCCACAATATTTTGGCACCAAACTACAACACCAAGAAATCTGCTACCCCAAAACAATGTTATCACCTTCAAAATCCTATAGGAAATGGTGAAATTCAGTGCTATTTTTAATTTACAGGAAATGTCAGGTTTTTGTTCAATTTGGGGTTATTCCACTTAAAAATCAGCAAAATGAAATTAAAAAAAAAGATTCTTCACCAGTGGAAACTCTATGACTTCAATGGCAGGAGTGTTGGAGAGTGTGAGAAGCAGGCATATGAGCTCAAAGCTCCTTACTCACCTTGTAAGCCAGACCCCACAAAGCTGGTCTCCCAATAAAGACGCATTTTGCCCCCAGTGCCAGGGCTTTCAACACGTCGCTCCCTTTTCGTATTCCGCCATCCACATAAACCTCGGCTCTGCCTCGCACGGCCTCCACAACCTCAGCCAGAGCATCAATCTGCAAAGAAGCAGCCAGTCTCACCCTGAGGTCACTTTTGATTCCAAGAAAAGAAGGATGTACCCCAAGGGGACAGGCAGGGATGCAATCCTTTAATAGGATACCTTCTTGAATGGGAACATGACAACGCATCACAAATAGCTTAGCACTAGGAGCTGCAGGATAATGTGGAGCTCCCTGTTCTGTTTGCCATATAGTTAATACCATTTTCCAGTGCTTTGCTGGTGCTGATATTCTTTGCTATCCCTTCTGATTTGTGAAAAAGTAACATTTTCACTAGATTTATGAAAGGTTTTAATTATGAATTCCAATGGAAATAGCTGTCATTAATATTTTACTTTCATTGGAGACAAGGATGAATGATACAGCTGTTTGTAGAAAAGGCTGATGTCAAGCTTCTACTGTCCAAACTACCTAAACTTACATTTCAACCTAACCATGATGACCACCTGTCAAGTGCCTCCCACTAATGCATCTGTGAAGGATTTCATTTGCTCTGTAGTAGTCAATAATTTCCTCCAGGTTAAGTCTCCTGATTCCCTAAGGTCTTTTCTGTAGAGTCCAGCACAGACCAGAGCCCCAGGTGTCAGTGCAGGGCAGAGATGCTGGCTCTGGTCCCAAAGGCAGTACAACTAGAGGCAGCACATTGCACTAGACAGAATTAAGTCTCCTTCAGAGCAAACCCAAATGGCTCCTTTCTGCACTGTCTTACACCCTTTTGCCCTCTTTCAGTCTTTTCTAAATTTTTAACTGAAAACTTTTGGGCTGAAACTTTCTAGTAGCTCAGCAAGAGTCAGACTTGGCACCAGAATAGCAGAGCCCAACTAGGTATCTACTGCCTTGTCTGTGTATCTAAAGCAACTTCAAAGGTAGAAGAGCAGTTTAATGTGGATGCCATTTCTGTTATTATGCCCTTAGCATTTAGTTTATTAATTTTTTTTATTCATTATTGTCAGCTTCGATGTAGAATAGAAGAGAACTCCCTGGTACCTGTTTTTATTTTACAAAGGAAAACACAGAAAAGAAAACTCATAAGAAACGATGCAATGCAGAACTGTAAAATAAGAGCAATTGGAAAAACTGACAGAAGCCAAATTAAGCCAGTGAAATACGCACATGTCCAAACAATGCATGATTTCTTTGTACAAATTAAAAAGCAGGGGAATTTTTCTCCAGATAAGTTATCCTTGTTCTGGCTTATGCAAGTCAATAAATTCCCATTTAGACTTGAGCCTGTAAATACGCAAGCAGACCTCTCACTAAATCTAGCTGCATTGTTTTGCATGTTTTGACAGATGTGAACAATGAGAATACATTATGCTCTCATTTGTACATTTTTGGTTCCAGATCTTTGTTTTCTTTTTGCTGCAGTGCGCAAAGCGTCTGTGTGCACTGCACCAGCTGATGGAGACACAGGCAGAAAACTTTTCCTGACTTAGGCCAGTAGTTTATGTGCAAGATAAACAAGAAGCTGAGGAAATAGTTCAGTGGGTAACCCCCATGACAAGGCATGGATCTTACCAGTTTAAAGCTAAAGTACACCTGCACACACCCATGGCCACTGAACAAACACAAGTCCACCAGAAGTGTACACACAAAGCTGGGCACAGAGATGCCCAGGTGAATGCATATGTGCAGACTGTAAACAGGGAAAACGTGGGACACCCAATTTCTCACTTACAGTGGCAGGTCCTTCATCCAGCTGCCTTCCACCATGATTGGACACAATAATTCCCTGAACTCCGTGTCTCACTGCCAGCTCTGCATCTTCTCTTGTCAAGATGCCTTTGATTATGATGGGCAGGTGGGTCAGGCTCTGCAGCCAGTGGATATCATTCCAGGTGACCGAAGGATCCAAGCTGTTGGGTGGTAGTCCGTACTCGGAACGGTCATCTCCCTACAGCCAAAAGGACACAACAAAAGGAAACCTCATCTGAGCTGCAACAATACAAAGGTGCCTTGATGTCTTTCCTTGCCCTAGAACAGATTAATCAAACTAGTTAACAGACATGTTCATCAGCTCCAGCATAGTCACATGTCTCTGGAGGAGAATAATTTCAGTGGGGGTGGAGATCAGTGTCTCCAAGGCAGCTCAATGTGGATTTTGAAGACAGAACCCAGACTGGCAGAAGGTCAAGCCAGGATGTTGCAGAACCAGAAGGGGAGAAGATACGCCCTGGTACAGCAGTTACCCAGTGGTTTCTGTCTCATGTGGGACACAGTGAATGAAAGGCCGGGCTCATTTTACAAACCTCAAAGGCTTGTTCCAAGTTCTTCAGTTTCATGTGGGGAGGAAGGCGGAAACCATTGCGGACATCGTCGCGTCTCTTGCCGGTGTAGGGCACATCCGTGGTGAGGACGAGGCCCTGGAAGCCCAAGGCCTCCGCCCGCTGGACCAGCTGCTGGGAAGCTGCCCTGTTGCGGTGGATGTAGAGCTGGAACCAGCGGAGGCCGCCGGGCGCGGCGGCACAGATCTCCTCCAGTGTGCAGGTGGAGTAGGTGCTGGCAATGTAGCAGGTGTTCATCGCTCTGGCCGCTTGGGAGGCATTGGAAAGCAATTGGAAACAAAGGCATTTGGATGGTCTTGCCATGCATCAGGTGCAAAACCCTGCACTGTTTGATGAGACCACCTCAACTCCTGTTTCATGTATATCCTAAAAGCACAGGGCAGCTATACCTCTGGTCTTAACAATGGCTGTATTTACCATGCACTATTGCTGGTTCATGGTTAAGGAAGCAGGAAAGGGAGAGGCAATTTACCAAGCTTGCTTTCATTTTGCAACTATTGTTTTTAAAATGCATGAATTTTATATTTATGACTGAGTCCTCACAGGAATGCACTGTTAAATCCACTCAGAACACACAGAAGAAAAAGCATCTCTAGGGGTCATCTCTCCAAACCCACAACAGGATTTGTGAAGAGGGTATATCCTTTTCTCCAAGGGAGACACTTCTTAACCAGTAACAAGGAATTCACAGTCTGAGTTCCATCCACCACTTTTACAACCCACCAAGAGCCCCCAGGACTGAAAACCTTGCATGGTTCTTGGTGTGAGTCAGAAATGAGTCCACTGCCCTTCTCTTAATTTTGCAGCAGACTCCATGGAGCTGATCTTGTAACAGTGGCAGCTGGAGAAGGAGAGCAATGTCTATACAGCTTCCCGTGCAGGGAGCTAGAAAGGGGGAAAGCAGTTTGCCCCTTCAAGCCTGAAAATTTTGCTCAGTCACACTTCAGATCATCCTAACAGCTTCTTGAGGCTTTTCCACAAGCCCCTCTTTGCTACATGGCAGTAGAACAGAAGAGTACCTCTGGCTGTGCTTTTCTCTCCATCAGGCCATGCCAGCTGGTGGAAGCCGGTAGGGGCAATTCCTACAGGAAAGCTGATTTCAGTCCCCAGGATTTTAGTCCTAATGTCCATCACGGATACATCCCGCAGCATACGTGGCCGGAAGTGAATTCTGTAAGGCACAAAAACCTTTCAGGATAGTAGAGGTTCAGTGACTTTTAAGACCAAGTTTCACAGAAACTAGGTCTTCATTTACCAATTGTAAAGCAGGAATATGAGTCCATAAAGAAAACAGCATATAACAAAGGCTCTTCATTCTTTTTATTTGCTTTTAGAGGTCAATTCAGCCAGCAGTTCAGCCACTTCCACTTTTCATCAACCCTGCTTTATTTGCCACAATACATAATTTCTGCATCTCCTGCCTCAGCTCACTGTATTGTTCTCCCATTGTCCATTCTCAGGGTCCTTCTACTTGCAGCCAGGTTGGCACCTTCCACTTCCCCGTTCCTGTGTCTGTCCTCACTGTACAGTGTGCCTGCCCTCAGGCTCTGCAGCATGTTACCCAAATCCCATCCTACTTGCACATAGGCTCCCTGCTTCTCACCAAGAGCTCTCTGTTGCATTTCATTCTATTACAGCTACTCATCCCCTTTCCTGTCATGCCATACATACCATACTATACTGTACCCTACCCTAGCACTTGCCTGTACCTTCAGCATCCCTAAAGCCTTATACAATCCGTGTCATACTCAGTCCGGCATCAGAGCGTGAAGTGTACATCACTCAGGTTTTGCATTTTGCTTGGAGACCCCCTGGGAAGGGCAAGTTGTGAGGTGCCTTTGCTCCTGAAGTCCAAACACTTGCACAAAAACAGAGCTTAAAAGCTCCCAGTACAGCACCTTTCATTTCCTCCTCACATTACCTTTTATATGCCAGGATGTTTTCATCACGTGTGGTACAGTCATCTGCTCCAGCTGCAAAATAATCCCAGGCAATCTTGGGTAAATACTTTTTAGCATAAGCTTCGAAGTCTGAAAGACACACCATAGCCATTGCTGAGAGAGGCGTAGGGAACCTTGAAGAAAAGAATAACACGGAGCAGAAATTAGATCCTTGAACTGTCACTCTCTTTTCCAGGGGCTCTAATGTCACTGAATCCAAACCTTGGAGCCATCTGTCTTATGAAGAGCTGCTAAAAGGTTGTCTCAGTCTATTTTGCACATCAGCCTATGAATGTATCCTCTCCCCTTGTATGAGGAAAACTTGCAGATGCAGCCATGAATTAGGAAGAAGCTTGCATCTCTGTGCCTCTGTTTATCCTGTTCTAAACAGCAGCCTAAAGAGGACCTTTTAGGTTCTCTGCCATTTCAGTTGTGTAATTCTGCCATACGTCCCATCTTAAAACAAGCTGGGTTATTTGTTCCACTAGTTCTGCTCAAAGGTTGTCCCAGAACATCATTTGTTAGATTGGCCCTAAGGACAGCTCCGTGACTGAGCAATTAGTTACGGAGCACAGTGAAGGAATTCAAAATCATGAAATCTGGAAACAAGTAAATACAGACTCTACATCTAACCTGCTCCAGCATGAACACACTGTAAAACTATGTCCAGACCCTGAGTGCAAGTCACTGTCAAGGCCAGCACTGTGGAAAAAACAAAGCATTTTCTACAGATCTTCCTTTCTCTTCTGTAACAAATATCTTCTGGGCATTTGCATTACATGCTGGAGCACTGATATATACTATAAAAGGAGCATACAGAATTTGGACAAACCAAGAGAAAACATTGGCAAAAAGCAAATCCCACAATATGAAACATGTTTCTGAGAACTACCCTCAGCCTTTCATGGAACAGAAGTGGTGTGACCCAGATGTCTAATCAAACCAACATAAACGCTGCCCAGAAAATGCCTGCACTTACATACTTTTGAAGTAGGAAAAACTATAAGCTATGCAAATTAATGTTTTAGCAAACCATGCCTGTGTGTGAGGAAACATGTACAAAACACAGACAAAGTCAATTTTCTAAATTGTTTGCTGCAATTACTTCCACAGCACTGATTAAAATAGATATTTAGCAAGGTATATGAAAACATGAAGTTTTAAAACAGCTGTGGTTCAGTTTGATTTTCCTAAAAAATGTATAGGAAGAAGTAAATATTCTAACTTTCAGGATTAGCCCCCCACTGCAGATTACCAGGGGTTGCAAGCTTCACCAAAATCAGTCCTGTGTGTCCCATGTTTTACTCTTCTGGCACAGATAAACACACAGGTTATGTACACAGAAACAACCTGTCAAACTGCAGGCACAGGATGTCTCACTGACTGAGGTGTCTGTGTTTACATTTGAAAATTAGGACTCACAATTCTCTGTTAGAAAAGAGTCCAAGACGAGGGACTCATTGATAGATGAAGAAGAAATGCAACTGATTTCTTCAGTATTACTTTGTCTCCTCTGACAAGCATTAGGGAGCAGGAGGTGTAAGTATCCCTATGCTCTCTATGCCTTCATGGCATCAAGAACTGCTGATAGTACAAGTCTTCAAATATACGAGACATTCTTTAAACCACACATCACAACTTCTGCTTTTCCAACTCTTAGAAAGGTCAAAACAAGCAAGCACAGTAAGATAAACCAAGTCCTCTCATGGCAGAATATAAATGAATTTTAAACAACCCAGGCCCAGTCCTGCCTCCCAATTCAGACCTCGGTTCAGACTTACTCTGGATTTCAGGGAGAGCTGCAAGAGGTGGGAGACTCTCCTTCGAAAGTTTGCCTGCAAACAGGATGTAGAGGTCTTTTCACTGAGTAGGTTCTGTTTTTTCTGCAGTCAATAAGCAACCACCAGAGATTAAAGCTCAATCCCATGGTAAACTTTGTACTGTTTGTATAACACTAACTTTGTTTTGCTATCAGGTGATTAAAAATCCCTTCTAAAAACATGCATCACCTTGTCAGCATTGGGATTGCTTGGGACAGAGCCCTGTAGCTGAGCTCTTTGGCAGTGGCTGATGTATGCGCATTCATTTAGGCAAGCAACAATATTTCAGTTCTCTAAACTGTTGGTAACTCGATGTCTCATGTGCTACAGATCCTACCAAAATGAGGATCCACAGACAGCTGTGAGTTGTTACAACTCACAGCTACAGAGCCTGGACTCTATCAGCATGTGTGGAAGAGACCTTTTTTGCTTCCTACAGTGTATGAATAATTAAAATATGTTCTGTGTTCTGCCATTTTTAATGGGTTGTGAGTGCTCTCATGATCTGGTTGCTCTCCCAGTGGGCTTGCAGATTCCCTCCTTTGGCTCCCCACCCAGCTTTCTCCTAAGAGGACCACCAGTCCTCTCCTTTTTCTGTGCTCAGAAGTGGTGAGACTTGTCTGTGCTTCCCTCTTGCTTCCCTGTTAAGCATTGCAAATCAAGACTGAGGTGCCAACAGATTTATGACACTGATTTAAATTTGCATGATATGAAAAATAAACACTGGACACTTTTATTTGTCTTTTGGCTTTTTTCAGCCTTTAGGGTTCATGCTTTCAACATTTCCATGCAAGTATGAGAGCTTGAACCTTTGATTTTTGTTAACTGAAAATTGAGATATTATGATAGTAGGTGCAGAGGGTGAGGCAGAAACTTGTTAAAACATTCCCAGAGTTTTGCCAGTATTGTTGCCTCCCAGCCCAAGCAGCCCAGATGGGGCAGTAGATGAACCAAAGCACTGGGAAAGAGTTGGAAGCTAACCAGAGCTGCAGCCTCAAGACCTAGTGTTCAGCTGGCTGGTCTGGTGCAGGACTGCAGACCTGATGTCCCTGACTGCAGAAATTGCAGGTCATCATCTGTGCAGCTGTAGTAAACACCTATTCTTTCTGTCAGGTGCATGAGACCTTGCCCAAACTCAACCAGACATGGTCATCTCTACAACTGTCTTTTGAAACTTTTTAAAATTCAGCTTTCATAGCTCATTATCTGCTGACACCACTGTGGAACTGGCTTCTGGCATGGACAGCAATGGATACAAGGTGTGCACACTCAGCTGGAGTGCCCACGAGCTCCTTGCTTTGCTCTCCTGCCCAGGACGAGCCGTGCAGCACACGGCTCTCAGGGCGCTTCTGAAGAGAAGAGCAAAGTGCACTCTCTGTGTGCACACAGCTGAGTGCATCCCTGAGAAGGCAAGAAAATCCTGCCCTCATTCCTCCTCCGCTAGATGTCAGCTTTGGGTCATATATCTCAGTCTAGGTTGGTGAAAGCAATAGAAAGAACCAGTACTTGCTGGCCTTCAAGGCACTACGGCCTTAAAACCGCTTCGGTCACATCACACGAATGCTGCTAATATGTTTGGAAATACTCATTGCCTGGGTTTTATTCTTAACGTTTTCTGGTGCACAGCACAGCAATAAATGTAGCTACATCTGGTCTGGCCTGATCTTTGTTTCAGCCCACAAGTTGTCTGCAGAGTCCTCTGTCATATTTGTTGTTATGCTGATCTCAGTACTCCCCTACTTTAGGGATGCACATTGCAGCCAACTCACCAAACCATAAAGTTTATGCTTTCATGATTATCATAGTTTTACATGAATTAAAAATAGTCTGTGACTACTGTATTTTGGATCAGGAGAGGGGAAAAATCTCTGTGTTTATGCTGTGGCTTTTAAGAGGTTGTACTTTGCATCTAGATATATTTCCTTCTTTCAGCAATGGATTCAATTCAAAGTAGCAGTGACTTCTTGTCCCAAAAGCAGTATTTTCTCTGATAGTAGTAATTCTCCTGATTTAGCTGTGGAGCTGTAAAAGTCTGAGGAAATCAAAATTTGCCACAGAGATAATGTCTTTTATTACAACCTCAGTATATACTTGAAAAAAATGGACACGTTTTAAAATCCTGCACCTTTCACTGGACTACAATAAAACACTTTAAAAGCATCTCTAAAAACTGTGCTAGAAGCCTTGCAGAAAGTAGCATAGGGAATAATTACACATCTGGTCCAGCCTTGCAGGTAGAGTGTCAAGCAGTCAACAGCCAGAGCTTGATTTTTGCACAGATCTGCATAGCTGGGCTTTTGCAGCTGCTTACTTTCCAATACTAACATAGTCAAAGGCTCGTGAGCCCAAACACAAAGATCCTCTGTAAATCTGTGCTTCAGTTCCTATTACAGTCACAATGCTCCTTCCTCCAGTTGGTTGTATTTGTTTGCTTTTCACAGATGGCAAATCACTGTGGGTCAAGCTGACATCTCTCTCACTGATGCATCCACTAGTGCTCAGTTCAGCCTGGGACTTTAAAACACTTCAGTGAAGAATCTGGTGAACTCTGAGCAATGTAAATAATTCAGCTCACATAACAGTTTGCATACAGTCACCACTGTTTTTCCTTATCAGATGTCTTTCTTGGGCATATGCCTCATGTTTGGAAGGAAAATGCTTTCTCCTTGCATGTCAGTCATGCAAGAAAGTTTTTTCCAAATTGAATAGTTAAATAGCCATCCCTCTGTCATAGGTGGAGATGGTAACAAATCTTATATTTAACATTGCCTAGCAGTTTTGATTGTAAGATACATTTTTCAGTTGCTTTTGCTTTTTTCAGATTTTAATCATTCTAGGCTGGAATTTTCCATCCTTGATCTCTGTGTTGTGTTGAAATTTATTTTGGGAACGTTTCACTGAATGTTGGTCAGGAACTTCCAAGAATGAGGTTAGTGAAAAATATGGTGATTGGCCCATGCTGAAAATATCTTACAGTGGTGACCCCTGGAGGCATCAGCCTGTACTTGGTGGCCATATGAAAATCTTGTCAGATCTGGCCTAGCTGTAAATCACTGCTTTCCACTTGCACATGCTTAGCAGAGCTTGTCTGAATTCCAGAGGTTATCTTTGCTGAAGACTTGCCTAGTGCAGAGCATGCTTCTGCCATAGGAACTCAGCCCCAAATATAAGCAGAGGGCAGAGAGCTGGCTGTGCCCCACTCTCCCACAGCCCATGCCACACGGGGTTGGATGCAGTCTTAAACAGCACTGGAGGGGAGAAGGAAGAAAAAAATAATGGCCCAAAAGAAGAGCTGCAGGATGGCACCCAGAGACAGGCTGGGTGGGATATGCAGAGACAACAAAATCAGAGGCAGAGCAGGTGGGAGCAAAAAAGGCAGGGATATCCTGGAATGGCAGGGCTTCAGGGTGATAGAAGGCTCAAGAGAAGGGGATACATTTGGGAAAGAGGCAGAAGGAAGCTTGTAACACACTGTTCTAGAGTTCTAGGAGACTATTAAGCATTTGGCTGTTCTTTCTGCAACCACCTCTGCCTCCAAAACCCAGAAAACTTGATTTATGCTCAGCATTCATCTGAATTATTTTTTTTGTGGTATCCTTTCTTTCATCTCATCCTTGCCACTATTTTTTTTCATTCCTTCTTTCACTCTCCACAAAAAAACCCTGGAAAAATCCAGGAGCAACTTTCTGGGTCCTACTGTGGAAGTCTCTTCTGTTTCATGTCTTTGGATGAGGAAGATCTGGAGTGCTTTGTAGCACTGAAGGGAGATAATGCAGTCTTTTCACCTGGATACCCCTCTTCATAAAAAATCTGGCGCTGTAGGCTCTGACACCATCAATGCTGGAATTGATCCAACAGGCTGGGAGGAAAGATCACATCAGTGTTTGATGTAGGACACCCACTTAGGTCGTGTGGGGAGTGATGATCTTCAGGTAGCAGGGAGAGAGTGTAGAAATGGGGTCACAGGCTGAGCAGACAATAAAAAACATTTAAAAATTTATTTCAGAGAGCAGATGCAGAGCCATTGAATTATTGCTGGGAAATTCTGAAGGAGGGAAGACAATGACTGTATATTCTCAGTATGAAAACTTACAGCACCACTCATCTCAGGTACATATCTAAGACTACTGTCAGGCAAAGAACTGCACAAGTAAGTACAACTTGCAGCATTTATGGCAAATAGGGGTAAAGGTGTGAGGTGAGCAAGGAAAGAGTTGGTGAGGAAGGTCTGCAGAAGCTGTTTCCAGGAACACCCTTTGGTTCTCACCAGCTGCTGCCAAAGCTGCCTCCAAAGATGTTGAGCTCACACAGGGTGGAGCAGAAGAGGAGTTCAGGCATGACTTAGCTCTGAGTTTTCCCCTTGAGTTCCAGGGACAGCTGGAAAAGCCAGGGAGTCAGAGGCAGCTGGATTTTACATTAATCATGATATACCCTTATGTAGGTTTAGCTATGGATTATTTTGTCTTACCTGGCCTGCTGGGCCAACTAGGCTTGTGTAGCTGTCTAACCTTCCTTCTTTGCCTTGTTTTTAAAGTACTGTGGTGCTGGCAGTGAAAGATGTAGCTCATTCAAATCCACAGAGGACAGTAAAAACAGGAACAAGAGGTACCTGGGACCTGCACCCATCTGAGTCAAAAAGCACTGTTTGCTTGATGTCCCACTTCCATTTTATCAGCTGGGAAAAGCCCTGGTAGCTTCCACTTGCAGTGGGAGTGATGCTGCTCTCTGACCACCGTTTGGGAATCAGTGAGGACTTTACCAGTCATCGGTAACAGTCAGAGCAGAAAAGCAGGGTGGAGAGCAGAAGCCACCTAGTCCACTCCCATTCCTGAATTCAGAATTAGCTACACTTATGGCCATCTCCACTCATGGAAATGCCACTTCCTCCAAAGAAAACCAGTTTAATTGATTGACTACACAAGGAAAATTTACAGATGTTCATCTGGTTCTCCCTTCCTGTAATTTCAGTTATTTTCTACCCATAATGGACACAGAAAGATTAATTTCCTTTCTCTTTATGTCTGTTTTTTAAATATTTAAAGATCATTGATGGGGCACCCCCTCTACTGTCTCTTTTCTAAATCAAGTCATGCAAATTCCTTTGGCTTTTCATCATAAGCCATGTTTTCTAGACTTCTGGTCATCCCCAGATCTGTCCTCTGACTCTCCAGCTGTTCAGCATCCTCCCTTAATTAAAACACCAGGAACTGGACATGGTCTTCCAGCTGAGTCCTCTCCTGGCCCTCGTATGGAACAAAGGAGAGAGATTATGCCAATACTCCTGTTTATTCAGCTGTGATGATAGAACAGTATTTTTGTGTTCATTACTCAGCAGTGCGTTCCTTACTTATTTCTTCAGATGTGCCATTCCATCTGAGATGAAGAAAGGAGACAAACACTTTTGTTCATCTCTTCCAAACAAAGAAGTAGTCTCATCTCTTCTTCAACTCAGATAAGAGTCAGGCTAAGGGTATTAGAAGACTCCAATCTCAGGGATCAACCACCAAGCCAAGAACTCCCATTTTTTGCTAAAAATGTTGAGAGGAAGTAGATGTCATAAAAAGACTCCATCCCAAATACGTGGCAGAGACACCCCAATCCAGGAAGTCACCTCAGAGAAATGAACAGAGAAAACTGATATGATATAAAGGAGGCCTTTGAACAACAGTGTCAGGAACAATCTCAATCATGAAAGACCCACCTCAACCTTGAGATTTTGTGGTGGAAGGGCAGAAAATAAAGGAGATTTCCATGAACCTTGGTGTGAATGGGAACGTGGACTTGAAACTACAAATGAAGGGCTTATTTTACCCTTGAGACTGAATTAGTGCTTAAGCTGAGCCTAGAGCACTGGAATTCCAGAACTGATTCCTTCAGGAAAGTAAACCTCCACTGGTGCCATGCAAGTTGGCTTGTCTACTGTTGTTAATGTCTATCAGAGCTTCAGTCCTCTCTTGAAAGCAGAGAATTTGCTCTCAAGAGGCCACAGTGTGGGATCAGAGACTGTCCCAATCCCCACCAGCCCAATGCTGACCCACTACGGAGCCATTCCTCTGGCTGGCATTGACTCTGAGAGCGGGGAAGCAGCTGAGTTGAGGCAGCGTAACCCTGTTCACCTATTGATCTGTGGCAGCTTTACACTGAGGTGTTTCTCTGTCTTGCAGCAGTATTGCATGAAGCTTTCAGCTTGGGACATGCTGCAACCTCTGGATTCCTCCCTGCAGTGCTGCTCTCTAGCTCTTGCACAGCTGGTGATTGAAAGCTAAAGGCAGAAGATGTTGTTTTTCCTCACAAAACTGCACCCTAGCTTTTCCAGATTATTTCCAGTTCATCAAGATAATTTAAAGTAATTTCAAACCCTTCAGATATATTCTCTATTATGTAATCCATTTGATTAATTGAAAAGTTAGCAATAGAGAGCTCAATCACCAAGTTGAGTCTGAACTATCCAGGACTATTCTCCAAAAATAGGTTTCTGCCAATATTGCTCTCACCTGCTGAAAATCGTACACAGCCAATACTTCCTTATCTTGCTTCTGAGAAGCTCATATGAGACAATGTTCAAAGCCTCACTAAAGTTAAAATAATCTTTCTTCTGTTATTCCTTAGCCACAGTTCCCATCACAGAAGCATTCTAGATTGGTTTGGTATGATTTGTTCTTAATAAATCCACCCTGGTTGCCACTCACCTTATAGTTGACTTCTGAAGGCTCAATGATTGCTTCCTCTGCCCCCTCATTATTGAAAAAAATGGAAAAGGCAACACATCTAAGTCTGTACCCCACGATTCCTCAAAGACAGCACCTAATAGCTCTGGCATTGCTTCAGACAATCCTCCAAGTATCCTAGCAGGAATTTCATCAAGTCCAGCTGATTTGAAAACATCCAGCATATCTAAGTCTCTTTCATGATATTGCTTGGTCTTGCAGCAAATTGAAAACATTCTCAGACATTCTTAGCAAAATGAAGGCCCTAGACAGTCATTTTGAAAATAAAATATTCCCCAACAGGCTGGAAAACCCAGGTAGCTGGGGAAAGCTGATAGGTGTGGAAAAGCTCAGGCTCAACATGAGTACCCTTATGTGGAAAAAAATGGGAAACTTCTGAGCCCTGAATAAAGCACAATCCAGAAGATGCAAGTAATCCAGCAGGGAAAGGAAAACAAACATAATGAATTTTATACAAGGTGCCAATAAAAGAACCAAAGCAGTGGTACACTCACTTCTACACAATGCTTGAAATCTAAAAAAGGAGGTAGGGAAGCAGAATGTTTGATCCAAAATACAGACACTGATAAACCATACATATTGGAAATCTGGGGAAAAGAAGGCCATCAAAAGGACACTAAACACAGGATAAAAAATACAGAGATAAACTGTGCTGGAGGCAGAACTTTGCTCTGCCTTACTGAAAGCTCATCATCAAATCACATTTACAAGTTCACCATCTGAAATAACATAAAGTCTGTACTGGTTGAAATTCCCGTCCTAAATAGGAAGAATATTGTTATGACAAATAATGTTAGTGACCCAGGATAGCAAAATGCCTTGAATTCAATACTCTGAAAGAAATCAGAGAGTCAGGAAAAACAGTGGCAATGGGATACATCAACTGCCCTCCTGTAGACTGACAAATGTCATACCGGGAGATGAAACAGAAATGACATTTTTGGGCTCTGTCAGCAATCATTTCATGGAGCATCTGGTTAGAACCCACAGGAGCAAAGGCAGTCCTCAGCTTTGTGGCTCTAGCCCTTCTAGTGGAAGCTCCACTCTGTGACAGTGACCACAGAAGGCTCAGCTTCACCAGCTCTGGAGGAGCACTGCAGGCCAAATACGCCAGTGCCATTGTCCTCCACTTCAAGAAAAGTTATGCAGGAATGAGGGAGCTTGTTAAAAAGAATCTAGAAAGGTCAGCAAAGAGAAATCCTAACAAGCAGCACGGAAACTTCTGAAGAACACCAGACTGGAAGCATAACACCGCTGCGTATGACCTATTGAGAAAGGCCAGAGAATGGATTAAAGGAGGCCAGCACATACAAACAGCCAAGTAAGCAAGTTTATTAGCAGCAAAAAGGCAATTTCCAAAAAGATGTCTATTGTATCCAAACCAATAAAATGAAAAGAATAGTGTTGTCAGGCAGATTAAAAGCAAAAATCCTAAAAGAGTTTGAGGAGAACTAGCTAAAGAAATCTAAACTAGTACTTCATCAAAAATGTCTGGAGGAAAATCTTGCTAGAGGCTCTGCACGGCCAGCTAGTTAGTGATTAGGCAAAAATCAGAGACAATGAAGCCATTCTGCAGTGCTTTTCAGTGGGAAGAAGTGGGGAAAGTATTCATATGAGGGAAAATGCAGATGATATGTCTGAAATCAAAGTAGTGGTGGATGAGATTATGGTTTCAAATAGACAAAGTGAAATATAACAAATTGGTGGAGTCAGATGATACCTAGCAGAAATCAAGGATGGATATGCTGAATTGCTAATCACAGTGTGCAACCTCTCACTTGAAACCTCCTTGGGACCTGAAGACTGAAAGGTGACATATACAAAGTCAATCTTCAAATCAGGTCGTGGGGAGCATCCAGGGGAACACAGTTCTTATGCTTCATAGTACTTTTTAAGTCAGAAAGGCGAGAAGCACAACCCCAGAAGACCAGAGTGTGCTTGTGTGAGGGGGAAAATTCTGCTCTTGACAAGTCATTAGACTTCAGTAGAGAGTTCATTGATATGTGAAGAAATAGGATATACTGCAAGTGAGTCAAAATTGTTGTGCAAAGACAAGTCTTCTCTGAGAGCCTTCCTTGGACGTCTCTGAAAGGATCAGCAGCAGGTGGTCGAAGATGGCCCTGTAGACAGAATCTGCCTTGAAATGTCCGTCACCAAAGCCTGCTAAGTACACCAAAGAGCCAGTGTAAAAGAAGGAAATTCGTGAGAAAGAATTCATAGAAATAAAGGAAATAGAGAGTAGAGATAAACCTTTTTCAGAACAGATGTCTCCAGAGGAGCTGCACAAGGATCTGTGCTGGAGCTACAAGTATCCTTGATCAAAACAGGAAAACGGTTTCATATACCTCTTTCTTACATGGAATCATAGAACTGTTTGGGTTGGAAAAGACCTGTAACAGTTCCTCCAACAGAATGCTGTGGGAAATGGTGTCAAAGACTGTCAAGACAGTGTCAACAGCCCTTTGAATGACCAGTGTACCATAGCTACAGGTGCTACAGTCTGGCCAGGAGAGACAAACTGTACAAGAGTCATCCTCTGTCTTACCTACATATTATCAAAGGCCCTCTTGCCTTCAGACTCTTCAGTGTTCCTTCTTAGTCTAAGTCTGCAGTAGAAGGTGCTGACCTGTCTTCTCTCTAAATAGACTTTCAAACTCCTCTATTTTGCATTTTTGAATAAATGAAAATATGAACATTCTTTATAAACGAGTTGCAAAAACAAGTATTAGTTCACATCTCGTTCCTCAGATACTGACAAAGATTTTAACAGTTTACATCTCTCTAGGTACAACCACACTTCTTTGTTAAGCTTGTATTAGGATCAGTTCTACTGTTAAGCCTACATTTCTTGTTCAATTTCATCTGAGCACATCAAGGTGTCACCAATGCAGTTTCAGTCTGTCTCCCTTCTATTTTGCCATCCATCTCCTTCTTCACCCAGATCTTCCTGTTTTCTTCATATTTATATTAGGAAAAAAAAAAAAAAGGCTGCATGGTTTCAAGCTATCGAAAATTAGGAGCCCTGAAAGAACAGAAAGAATGCCTTGGGTTTTATTTGTTTTTTTGAATAGATTTGCTCCAATGAAACCGGGCACGAATTTGCTCAATTTGGCCTCCTCTCTAACTGGATTATTAAAGAACTCTGTAGAATGCAGTATCTCCTACAACGAGAAATTTGAATGACTACAGCATTTCCAGTGTGGTTTTGATATTTTTTTATATGCATCATTTATTTCTCATCATTTTACTTTAGGGCAAATGAAAGCTTGGGAAAAAAAATAAGCAATCAGTCTTCTTTAATTAAGGGTTATCATTCCCTCTGGTGAATTTGTGGAGAGCAGGAACAGAATAAATTTCTTTTCATTTCCTCACTGGGAATATTAAATGCAATGTAGCTAATTTTTCTGTGAATTAAATTTCCAGCTTTCTTTCCAGCTCTTTAGTGCTGGTCTTATCTTTTATTTTACTGTAACAGAGGAGGATGCAGCACTATGCTAGCTAAGGTATAGTGGAGGGAGGGCATAAGCTTTGTCTTCTGCTTGCTTTCTCTGGTATTGAATTTCTGTAACAAAGAGAAGTATACACAGAAAATAATACATGTAGTTGCTCTAGGAATCAATTTCTTATCAAAAATAATTCTCCTTTAGACAGCAATACATACAATGAGGTTGGAATAATTATTTTTCAAATATAGCATTCTTTTTCCATTTACGCAGATTTCATGAGTGTCACTTCTTCTGGCTCCTATCAGCCAGCAGGGTCTATAGCAGAAACTTTAGAAACAGCCTCTCTCAACGCATTTTCATGGGGGTCTGGAGCCTTGGCAAGGTTTGTGTGAGGGGCAGGTGTCAGTGCCTGTGAAAGGGTTCCTCAGGCTGGCCTGAAGGACACCAGAACTCCTTTGCCATGTCTTGATTCCCTGCAGCACTTCCAGCCCTGCTCCTTCCAGAAGCAAGGGCAGCACTATCCTGCAATGAAGCGTCTGTCCTGATGAAAAGGATCATTTCTTCAAAGTTAAAAAACTTACAGAGTAAACAGGTTTTAACCTAGCAGAATAGCATATCTTCTTGCAAACAGAACCCACTGGCAGTCCTGTACATTCATCTTCTCTCCCTTCTTCTGTCCCAAGGGCTTTATAAATGTTTAATGGATTTTCCAGCTGTGTTGTTTTTGAAGGCTGAAGTTTGGCCATTGCCCTGTTAGTTTGGATGTTGGTGGAAAATGTTGCTTACTTGTTGGCTACTGCATAGCTCTCCTGCTTACTTTTTCTCCAGCAAGGCCAATTCTTTCCCCAGTGAAAGCATTATAATCTCAAGTATAGTAAATCATCTCACCAATAATGTCACTATAAAATTATGATATCTCATTACTCTTAATTAATTTGCACTGTTTCCACATTTTTTCACCCAGCTCCATGCTGCAAAGAAGAGGATATACAGCCTTTCTCACAGAAGAACTACGGATAGGGTCCAAGAACAACTCTAAGGTAAATTTTAGATAAAACCAAGATCCAATTTTTGTCTCTATTCACCCATGCTTGGGCCATATTTTACATGTGGCAACAACTTAATGTTTTAAGTTTAACAAATTATTGACCATTATTGAACAAAAAACAACAACAAAAAAGACTGAAAACATTTGTTACATTTACGTGTGAATTGTTCATGGTGTAAAAAAATTTATTTCCCTATTTCCTGTAAGAGTTCACTAGAAACTTTCTTGATACAGAACTTGGTACTTTTGGAAGAAGACTTCCTATGATGTGCTGTTCTACTTTTCCTTTACACTTCTATCTGTCTGCTAAATGACTAATCAAATGGACTATGCAGATATATATTTATTTGTTTGTTTGTTATATTTGATATATGTTTGTAGCTCTATTCTTCTTTACAATTCTTCTTTTCAAGCTTTCTTAAGTGGCTGAGGAAATCAAGGACTTTATGGCTAGGGAGTGCCTGCAAAGCAGAGCCTGTGATTTCCATACTCTCCTCTCACCTTTAGCAATTCACTTCTCTGGATGTTCTTTCTCTTGGGACTTCTGTTTTTATCAGTGGTCTGTGTCCTGCAGGATATGCTATTTATGTCATCCAAATAATGATGTAGGACACTGGACAGAATGCTATTGGCAGGTAGTTGCCTGCTCTGTCAACATTTTAATTTTTAACTCCTTATCTCTAGAAATTTTGGCATGCCTGCCTGCCTGGCCTGTCCTAGGCCCAGCACACCCTAAATTCTGATCAGACTACAAGATGGAAACTGATACAGAGCAGGTGGGTGATCTTCTGGTAAAGCAGAGAGAGCATAGATCTATCCTTGTCCTTCTGGATTCTCACGCATTGTTCTGGTTTCTTCGCAAGACACCAATTGTGATAAAGGATGCAGATGTTTTCTGGCAAGATAAATTCAACAAGCAGTGTTGAATCTCCATCATTAGCATATTTACCTGTGAAGTTCATCAGATGTTTTCTTTGCTCTCTACCTCTCTTCTAAAAGTGAACACCTTCAAATCCTCAGTCCTTATGACAGTACCCTTTGAAGCCCAAGTTCACCATCCCTGAAAGAATCCTGGCAAGTACAGGGCAGAGTAACATCAAGAAGGCACCATCCTCAACAGAAAACAGCTCCTAAAGCCTTGTGAAAAACGAGGAAGAAAATGATTTTTTGCATTGTAGAGGAAAAGAACAAAGCATGAAGGGTAAGGTCAGTCAGTAGTGACCTGCTTTGGGAGGATCTTTCTTGAAATGGAAGTTTGAATGCATCTTGTGTGGCTCAACATCTGCTGGAGTGGAAAACCTGGGTGACAGAATTGGATCCAGGTCTGAATAACATTTGCATGTGGGTCAAACATACTGCATATATTTGATCTTGGTAGGCTCTGTGGCTTAGACCAGAGGAAGAACCAAACAAGAGTTTAAACAAAAATTTTTTAAAAAGGAGCCTGTTTCTATTCTCTGGTATGTTCAGCATACTTAAAGTAGCTGTCTTATCTTTTTATGAAAAACATACATGTATTTGAAGTCCTTTTCTCCACCAAACCTTTCCTCAAAGAGTCAGGGTCTAGGTTTATCATTTCCTGCTACAAGCAGGCCTATGACACAGGAACAGGGGCTCAAAAATTATGTTCAGAAAATAAAATAAAAATGCTTTAAGCAATCTACCCTCTGCTCATTACAAGGAATCCATATGCTTGGAGATACAAAGCCAGCCTCTTCCCTTTTCTGATTCACACAGAGGACATTCACAGCAACATAGCATTTAAATATAGTGAACACAGATGTATGTCATGCTGGCAACAGTGGATACTGAAAGCCCCAAATCTCTTCTGTGAAAACACATATGAACAACATCAAGGTTACAGCAGAGCAGTTAATGCTGCCTTAATACAGCACAAGCCTACTCCCAGAATCTGTTACTCCCTCAGGCTTAGATCCCTTCCATTTGCACAACTTGACAGTACGAGGACAACTGATGCTGGAAGAATATGGGCTCAGTATGTCAGCCCAGCAAAAGGAGATGAATAAGTATCATACAGATGGTGTGTGCTTAAAGGAGAGGACAGGATGGAGACACTCTCCTTAGAGCTGAACCAAAATTTAATCATCTGTGCACCTGGCTTCAGACAAAGTCAGAACAGAGATGTGGTTTTAGTTAAGGATGTAAGCTGCATCACAAAGGCAGAATGTCTATTAGTTAATGGCTAGTATCAGTTTTCATGCCTTTTAAGACCATAAATATTTTAAATATCAAGGCCTTTTTCTTTCATGTGTGTATCTATTTCTCTTAAGTGCATTCCACTGCTGTCTGTTCTCTTCTCCTCTGCTCTAGTCTGCAAAAGATTATACATGATTTTGTCTGATGTCCACCTCCAAGCCCTCAGTCATGGAAGGTGTTCCTGGCTCACCACAGGTCATAATCTGTAATTATTTCATAATTCTTATTACCTTTGAGAGAGGACATCACATTAGAAGACTGGGCACTCAGTCTCACAAAGACAGGAAATTATGATTCACAGCAGGGATCAAGGATTTCTCTAGGAGATATGGATTAATTCAAGAAAGATAGTGTGAAGCTATGACAGAGTTAATATTCCACCTGCCTACACGTGTCTGGGACTGATACAGAAGCAAAAAAGCAGGCCTGTCTGACACGGTCAGAGAAGCTTCTGAGAGCCTCCAAAACGCAGTCTGGAGTCTGAAATCCATGTCTGGGTGATACGGGGAGTCACTGTTTGATTCCCCAGATGTGCTCTCCCCCGTTCCTCTCACCCATCACCTCATTTCCTCTCCACCAGTGGTTGTGGGGTATTTGGAGTCTGTTTCTACATATGAGGGCTTTTTTATTTGTTTCTTTGCAGGTTTTATTAGTAAGGCATGCTGCTATTTTGCCCCTACGATGGGGAATCCTCTGCCTTGCTCAACTTCGTTCTTTTTCCACTCCCTAGTCAGCTGGCATGACTAGGGTAAATAGTCTTGCCTCCTCTTCTATACATTTGCTCCATTTCAGCTCTTTGCATTCATTAGACATCAATATTAGTTGGTAAGGTCTTTTTGCACTGTCACTTGCAATAGAATTGTCCAAGTGAGGAGGCTGACAGCACAGGTGAATCATACACTGTTAGAGAGAAACAGTGTCTATGGATTTGGGAGAACTGTCCACAGGTTCGACAAGCTCCAGGGATGTGTCTGAATCCCCTGAAAAACACTCACAAAATTAATTTGTGATAGATAATTCCACCTCCTTCAACTCAAGTTTTTGTTATAATAATACCAAATGTTAATGAAACTAGAACACTTTGTGGTTCCAGAAGTAACAATAGGATCTAAAGGGTAGCTAAATACTATCTGGAGGATGCTGGCATCAGTCAGGTGGTGGAAGGACTGAACAATACTAGGGACAGAAGAGAGATAGCTCCAGGACTTTTATTCCACATCTGACATACAAAGATAAGTAACACTATATAAACCTCTGGCATCATCTGGTGGCAACAAAACATGGCAGAAACTCAAAAAGTTTTCACCATATGAAAATTCTCTGTCTTTAGCATGAGTATTTTTGAATGCATACATTATAAGTTTTGTCCTTTTCTGTGAGTAAAAGCCTCACTGCAGAACTGGTCATGTATTCACACCAATCTGTGTATGTCATGAGGGTCATCTGGGTCTCTGATGGTTAAGTGATTAGATTTTCTGTAGGCATTTCAGCCTAAGGAGATTCTTAAGACTTAAGACTCTTCTGTATAATGATCATGAGCAGCATGAAAAGCTTTATCAAGCTTAATGAATAGGTAAGTTTATAATCATTTTGCTGCTGAGGCTTCTGTGTCTAAAACTACATTAACTCTCTAACTTTCATAGTCATGTATTTAGAAGTGTTTAGCTAAACTGACTGGATACATCAATGGTTACTTTCACATTGTCCTTTGAGAACAATCTGTTAGACCCTCAAGCAGCTGGGGCCCAGATTGGAAAGAAGATGCCTACAGCAACTGAGTGTGTCATTTCACATCATGAGCTTCACAGAAGGTGTTAAAGGGAGCTGGCATGCAAGATATGCAAGGGACATAGGGATTCAATCATACACTGTGCAGTTTCAGGCAACCCAATTGGAAAGAAAGGATGAAGTGAAATTTGTGCTATTATCTAGGAATGATTCAAAACACTTTGAAGTCAATGGAAAGATTTTCACTAACTTCCAGAGCTCTGAATCAGGTCCTGCGTAGTCTTATACAGAATGACAGGGAACTTTCATCTTCAGGAATTCCTTTCAAGGGACATTGCACTAAATGGCCTTGACTAGCTGTCAAGGTCAGTGTATCTTTAGATAATGAAAAGGAAAATGTTTGGATCTTCATGGCAATTTCAGCTGTTGTTCACTAAGCGATTAAAATCTGGACACCTATGCTGAGATGTATACATCTATATTTAACTTCTATATAACTGAGGTCAGGTATGCAGAGGGGACAAGCTTTTAGCCCTTGGCACTGAAGTTCATGACAACTGTGGGTGATTATCAGATCTAAAAAACTGGTCTCTTGCTGAAGTGCCTAAATACAGATTACTCAGAGGGATGCCTCCAGGAAGAGGCTCTGCATTTAGAAATGGATACCCATGTTTGTTCACAAACCGACCTTTGCTCTTATGCAAATCATGCAAAGACCAACCATTCCACAAACATCCTTAGGGACTGTATCCTAAAGTGCAGCATAGCTGCAGCCAAACCAGCCAGCTGCTTGGAATTGGAATGAATGACACTTCCCCAACATATAAACATTTATCATATAGAGTTTACTTAATTGTATATATATATATATGTATGTGTATGTGTGTATGTATATATGTATGTATGTATGTATGTACACACACACACACATAGAGGTGTGGGCCTCACCAAGTCATAACTTTTGTTCCTTTTCACTGGATTCACCCAATTTGTCAACAGCTGCCTCCTAATGGCGCCGCTATAACCAAATCCAACAGGCAGACGCTCAGCTGGTGTTCATTGGCACAGCTCCACCGACTTCAAAGTCCCCAAAATTTTCAGGTGTGGTCACACCAGGCATGTAGAGAGGGGCTTTACTATCATGTTCTCTGATGTGGTGCCTTTGTTCATGCATCCCAAACTGCGCTGCTGACACATTGCAAACTCATGTCTACTTTACAGACCTCTCTGAAACTTGGATCTCTTTCTTAGCCTACCTATTTCCATGGCTCCCTTGGTGAATAATGTGGCTTAGATAATTTCCCCCATATGTATTGGTTTATGTTTTTCCCAATTTCATTTTGTGACTCAGTGACCTACTTTCTGATTCTTGGGCTTTTCTCTGTTGCCATCACCTGAAGGTAGTACCCTTACACTTAGGTGGCTGCAGACATGAGAAAGCTGAGGCTTCCCTTTTGCCCAAAAGATCTAGAAAATATCAACTCTATCACTCAGTGTGCAATGTGTTCTGCAGACTTCTGGAGAGCTATTGATTTTAAGTAGTTTTTCCGGCAGTTTTCAGCTCACCTGTTGTTGAGAAAGCATTTTAAATTGTGCTACTAAAACCAAAGGCCCAAGTCTAGAG
The DNA here is from genome assembly GCA_013398175.1 of Climacteris rufus. NCBI lineage: Eukaryota > Metazoa > Chordata > Aves > Passeriformes > Climacteridae > Climacteris > Climacteris rufus. The sequence goes on along the minus strand of VZRZ01000218.1, from coordinate 113,818 downwards.
TTACATGATTGACACGACCCTAAAAATAAGAGAGGACAGAGCAGCTTAGCACTGTGGAACATTAGCAGCAAAGCACTCTTAGCACTTCCCAGTCTGGCTACCAGACAAGTACCTCCTAAAAGCTAAAACTCCTTGAATGATGCTCTGATTTGTCTCACTGACTTCAAGCAGGTAGAAGCCAGACAAGATGAGGACAGGAAGAACATGAACGTGATGTGCTGGCGTTGGTGACCTGGAGAAAAAAAAAAATAGGAGGTGGTGTGACTGGCTTCCTGCAGAGCAGGACAGGAAGGAGGGTACTCAGGGCACCATGTAAGGCACATTTGAAGCTGGCTCTGTGTTAAAGTTCTCATGTCCGACTTGCTCCACCTACAGCCCTCCCTCTTCCCATTCATTTTGCACGCTACTGAAACCTATTTTAGAAGCTTCTGGCTGAAAAAGTCTATTTCCTCTTCATGCTTCCATACTGTAGATCTTGCTACTTATCCTTTGACAGGTGAGATCAGATGCATAATATCAAATGTCAAAGACAGCACTGGATTTAGGCAGTCGATGCACACAGTGGGATTGTGGGGAAGCAGCTGCAGCAGAAGGCAAGATCAGAAGCACATACATTTTGCCAGAAGCTCATTATAAAGTGGCACAGGACATAAGGTGGCACACTCCAAACTGCAAGGCATGGCCAGAGTTTCTGTCCCAGAGTGAACTAATCTGTTTGGACCATAAAATTGCAGAGGTTGTGATGCTGCACCACAAATGACTGGCATATAGGACTCATGAGCAAATGTTTTTAAACAGAATAGAAATGACATGCATGTTTTTAATAACATTATTGTTGCTTTTGTCATGTTTTCCAGATTTGTTTCTGCATACAGCATAAAAACTGCATTTTCCAGTGGAATGGGAATTTGCCTGCAAAAAAATCACACCCTACATCTACCCCGAATATTAATCAAGACCCAGGCCCAGGTAGTAGAGCTGGTGCTCTGCCATCTCCCAGTTAAAGCACTGCAACTGCCCCTTGGTGCAACCTTGGTGTAGAAACCTGTAGTGGAAGGAAAGATGAAGGGACCACACAGTGTACAGGAAGGTTGCAATCTTCCTGGGTGGGGACAAGCGTTGCAAGGGAGCTGTGGGGAAGGCAGGAGCAAGATGGAGGCTCCGAAATGCAGCAGAAAGGACAGAAGAGTTGTAAAGCATGGGAGAGAAAACTGGGAAGGTCAAGTAGGTGAGATCAAGACAGGGCAAAACCCTGCGGCACCTTTATATTGCATAAGGGACCAGATAGCAAGTTGAGGCCAAACTGCGCTTTGAAGTTGAGTGTTCCTTGGCTCTTGCTTTTATACCCATTGCAAAGCTAAGCCCTGAATCAATCTGTCTTGCAATTGACTCTCCTTGTACCACTGCACACTACATTGCCTTTTATTGGACTGCGTTTCCTGGGGAGCACATCTGAAATATCCATGAACAAAACCAAAGTCACAAATTCACAGTAACAGGATCCACATTTCCCTATAATCTCATTCAGTTCCTGATACTGTCTAGAGATGTGGTTTCTTCTAAATGAAAGTGAATGCCTTCACAAAATTAACTAATTCATGCTCAAGAATCTCTTTGTTGAATGTTCAACTGCACAAACTTTTGAAAGTATCACACACAGCCATCTTCTCTCCCCATCTCCCATCCCAGAAGGACAGTGTCCTCCCAAAGGCTTTTTAGTTCCCAAATATCCAATCCAAGAATTTTTCATGCTGTTTTTCCTGTTCTGTGGTTTTATAGGAACAGGGCAGGGCAGGAAAAAATCTCCCTCAAATTTTAATTCAAGATAACTGAAATGCTTCCTTTAGGTGCTTTCTGTAGGTGATGATTTACTTCCAATATGAAATACTTTATTTTATTATGCAAACTTGCTACTGTGTATTTTATTAAAGTGTAAGGCTAATTATTATGCCTTTTTAAAAATATTGTTTTAATTTGAACTGTCTAATACTAGAAATTTCCAAATGAACTAATTCAAAACATTATGGCCAGTTATACTAGTGAAACTAATGAGGCCATTCACACTTTTATCTAGTGAAATTAGAATAAAAAAGCCAGACTAGGAAATCATTTTAGCCAGCCCCATCACATAACTACACAGTAAAAAGAAAAATAACACTAAAAAATTCTATATGGTGTATAGGAAAGCAGGAAATAGTTTATTATGCAAATATATTTCTGACCATGGAGACAGATAGGAAAGGTAGCATTTATATGAGAAAACAAAAAAACCAAACAAACAAACAAAAAAAAAAAAAAAAAGAAGAGGAAGAAGAAGTCAAATAAAGGGTGAATGAAACATAGGCAAAAGGCGGTGGATGAGTAACCTCAGCTGTGGTATTGTGCATTCTGTTCCTGGATCCCTGACATGAAGCTTCTGCTGTTTGTAATCTCTGCTCCCCCTCCTCTTCTGCCTTTTATGGGTGCCCCCATGTTCATTCACACTCTTTATCTTCTCTCCTCACCTGTCCTCTCTCTTTTTGCTATACAGCAACTCTGTGAATCATCTCCACCACAATCTTCTATTGTCTCCTTCCTGATCACTTGTTTTTATTTCTCTGTCCTAGCCCATGATTCCCACTCAGGCCATTCATACCCTTCATCTTCTGGCTCATCTCAGTAACCCACTTTACTGCAGCTCCCTTTCTTCTCCCCCACCCTTTATTTCCTCAGGAATTCCTACTCCCTCTCTAGGACACTCCTTTTTTGCAGCTGAGCACTGCAATCTCTCACAGCAGTCTGCCTTTGCACTCACAGTTTTCTCTGTGGGCCCACCAGCAGAGACTATGGTCTTCCATGTCTGGCTTCTACTGGAGCTATGTCCATCCATCTCTTCTCCCCACTTTTCCTCACCCTTATCTTTTGTTTCCTGCAGTCATCTTTAGTGACAGGTACTCTGCAAGGAGCCACTTCCTTCTGTATTTCTTCTTTATTCAGTCCTTGTTGCCTTTCATCATGGAGTCAGTTTGGTGCTGTTATTGACCTGCCAAAGCCTCGATCGCTTTCACACACCTGTTAATCACTGCAAGAGGAACCGTCAAGTATCAACATAAATATGAACTCCAGCCTCGCCCAGATCTAGGAGATATTTTGGGATATTTTGCCGTGTGGATTCACAATATGGCTCTGTTGTGAATGGATGGATGGATGGATGGATGGATAGATGGATGGATGGATGGAAGAGTCACCTAGGTGGTAGAAATCTACAGTTTAAAGAAATAAATAAATACAATTCCCTTGTACATAATGCCACTGCTGTATCTCAACACTGGTTGCATCACCCTATGACTGATCATGGCTGCTCTGCACAAGGACACAAACATATTCAGTGAAAATAAATGCAAAACATCACTGGAGAAACAACTCATAGTTCATCCCAGCTTACATTTCTGCATTCCCAAATCTCAATGTGCCGGATATCCTGTAAGTGCAACACCATTGGCAAAAGACGATTTAATTGATTCTTATTGGCAGAATCCCCATCTGCACATTGAAATTCCTGCATAAATGGTAAAACAGATCTCTTGGCAAAGGACAGAGAGATTGATTTAGCAATTGGGAACTGAGAAAGAGGGGAAGAAACTTTCTCTTGAGGGAAGAAAACTGGGAAACGAATCTAAAACTGCATTAGAAAACTGTTCTCCACAGGTACCAAAGCAAAAATCTGTCAGATGTCCCACCTGCCTCCTTCCTCTGACCTCTCCCCTGTCGAGGACCAAGAGGCAGGTATCCTTACAGCAATTAGACTTAAATAAACAAAACAAATTGGAGAGGTCATGAGTGTGTTACCCAAGTGTAAGAACAGGACTCTTGCATCAGCATTTAGTGAGCCAGCATGTGAGAATGATGGATGGAGAGTCTGGGGGAAGGGAGATAAGGAAGTGTCCTCACTGCTGAAGCCCCCATTGAGTTTGATTGGAATATGTGAGCAGGAGACTTGCAAGGAATAAGGAGCTGATAATCAAAAACATGACAGGGAAACAGATGTTGCCTGCTTTGGAGACTCTCCTTGCACATTCAACACAATGGAAAGGGCTCAGATAATAAAACAGAGAGGATCCCAGCAAGAAATACAGCGTGCTGACACTTTTATGACCTGAGATGCTTACAAAATACAGAAATGGCGTTTTGTTTGCTTTCCATGCGCAGCTTGATATCACATGCTCAGCTCTCTCTGCTGCCACTCGGAGTCAGGAAGGACGATATATTTTCCTTTCCAGATAAACCTAGTGATTCTAGTCAGGTGCAGAAAGCAAATAAATTACATAAGAAGACTTTCTGTATCTATCAATCAAGAAACTTGTCATTTTCCAGGCCTTGATCCACATGAAAGAAAGTGAGGAGGGGGAAGGGGACCTAGGAATAAAGGAGGATGTGGAAGGGAGCAGAAAGAAGATTCTTGCTGAAGCTGCCTGAGAGTTTTCTCATAGCACGAAGGACCACAGCTTAGACAAACATACTGAAAAACAACTCCCTACCCTCTCCTTTTGAATCTTTTCTCTGCAAGCCTAGAGGACACAGTCCAAAAGGAGAAATGTATGAACCAGGAATATTGCATTATGATTTTGGGGCAGTTATTCTCACTTTTCCCTCTTCTTTTGAATGTTGAGAGGAAAAAGACCTGCTGTTGAGAAAACGAACCACATTCAAGACCTTGTTTTCAAGTATATCCCAACAGGCTGTGTCACATAGTCGGGGTTCCTTTCCAGCATATAGCTAAGTATTTGTGGAGTATAGCAACAGGGCTGGCTACTTACACAGACAAAGGAGGAGACAATTTTCAGTGCAGAGCACAGTAATTCTAATATCAAGTAGAGAGATATGATGGACTCAGTATTTTGCATGAGAAACTGGCTCTGTTTCCCTCTCGGAAACTGACTTCACATGTAACATTGAAACAAGGCTCAGAAGACTCTTATTAAGGCAGTCATATTTACTTTCTTCCTTGGATCATCCTGAATGTAAATCAATGAATATTTATAGCATTTTTGAGATCTTCCAAGAAAACAAGCTAGAAAAGCATAAAATTACTGTATGGAGGGACTGAATTATTGCTGCAGACCAAACATGAATCAGAATAACATCCCACATGGAAAACTGTCAGGAAAGTTCTTGAACCAGGAACCTGGTTCATGGCCAAAGAGTAAATCTGGTTCTCTCTGAATCAATTGCCTGAGAAAATCTGTCTACGCACTGCTAGATAATCATGTAGTGACAATATGGGCAAAGCAACTTTTAGCTCCGAGGCTTCTTACTAAGGCTAACCTTAGCTTAGGGAAGCTGGTCTCTTTAGGCTCCCTCTGCCATCTCTGACAAGAGAATGGCTTTCCCCAGCAGCACCTTGGAGGACTGGAACTTAGGCTCTTCTGCATTGCTTCCTGGAGCTGCCTATATGACTGTGTCTCTCATCTCTCTAATTTCTGCACAGAAATGGGCAGCAGGACACAACATACCCCCAGCTGAAGTATTGTTGTGATTGGAGAGATGGTTTGAGTCCTGGTGTCCACACCTGTGAGAAAATGGTCAAAATTGGAAAGGATTCAGAAAATAATTTAATGACTAATATGGGCTCAGGAATACCCATTGTATAGCGAGAAAGGAAGAAGGGCAAACCTAGCTTATCCAACAGATGCTTGAGAACAGATTTGAGCCTTAACTACAAATACCTGTGTGGGGAAGAAATATCTGATAAGAAAGATCTTTTTAGTTTAGCAAGAAAAGACTATGACAGTTACAAATATAGATTGGAAAGCATTTCTAATTAAACAATGAAATGAGAGACATGAGGGATTTTCCATTACAAAAATGCCTTACATCAAAACTGAAAAGATTTGCAAAGGATATGCTATAACTCCACCACAGGCTACTAAAGTCACTGAAAAAAACTCTAAACCCTTTAGGTTTACAACTTTGATCTTAAATCCTTTAGAGGCCTACAGTTTTTTGTAACTCTGCCAATAACCTCTTCGTTTGTTGGCAGTCTGTGCTAGGTAATATTCAACACCAACCAAAGATGATTGTGTAATTTTTACTCCTACTTTAACATATGTTGTCAGGCAGACAATGGGAACACTGGAAATACTGGCTAACAAACATTTATTCTGCATATCCCTGTTGAAAGTGAGTCCAGAAAACAGCCATCAAGTATTTCATAATCAATGGCAATGCAATAAAGTTTCTTAACTGGATACCCAAACTCCTCAGACAGAGAATTAAACTCTACATTTACATTGTGACTTGCTACATCTATGCCTTCTGTGGGTCCTGATAGCTGTAACCACAAAACTTTCTCCTCATCTGAGTTTCTTGCAGATATGTTTGTTTGTTTACTTTTAATTAAGGAGTGGTGCATTTGTTTCCATTACATTTCTCTTCTGGAGGAATTAAATACTTCATTAATAAGCCTCTGATTTAACATTTTCTTCTACCTTAGGAAGGTCTTCCTGAAGAACACCCTTTAGTATAATACCTGTCTTTCCCCCAACACGCTGATCATATTCTTGAGTTCCCTGCAGCATGCAGCATTCCCATTCTTTGTTCAGGCAATTACTGGTAGGTCTTGAAGTGCCAAAGACAAGTAATATATCTACTGTGGGTGTCAGAAAGGCCCTCAATCCACATATATCCATTTTTCCAGTAATCTCAGCTTCTCACTCAACTTTGCTACCCTTTTCTGTGTAGCTCCATGTTATTCTAATTGTTTTTAAATCAACTAACAAGTGCTGGGAGGGGAAGATGAAAAATTTGCAGCATAATAAATTCATTTTGCAAAAATGTGTGTAGAATTTCGAATTTAGAGGCAAGATATGTGACAGAAAAGCATCACAACATGAATATGCTACCACAGTGAGCATCAGATTTCAGGGCCAACCATGCAAGCTGGGGATTCCTTCTGGTTTAGGCTGTGATTATCTGTGTTTTGCACTTTTGATTACCAGTGGTTTGCAACAGAAAGCAGCATTGAGGGTGTTACACGTGACTACATTCTGTTCAGTTCCCATTTTGTCCGCTGGTTGTCCATAATGGAACCATCATACATCTGTAGTGCACAAGTGATGGGCTGGGATTACCATTCACTGGTGTATTTACAATGGCTGGAAAATCTGCCACAAAATAAGGCCCAGGTGGAAGGTCTGTGAGAACTTCTAGGTAACTGTCAGGCATCGGGACTGTGGGTGCTGTTCCCCACTGAGCCCACATAGCTCCTCAAGCTCCAAAACCAATGCAACCACCTGACAGAATCAAGTTATATCACAGAATATAAATTTCAATTCTCCACATTGCAGGGATATCCACCACACTGTGTTGCCTTGCTTTTTGCAGCTGAATATTATTATTCCCTTGTAGCTAGTTTCACACACTTCTTTTCTGTAAACATAGCTATGTTATTGTAACTGTATCTTATCATTCACATTCCTTTCTTATGGACACAGAACTTTGATGGACATTTCCTTTGACCACTGTAGTTGAGGGAGGAAGAACTGATTTCCTCCAATGAATAGTGATTTCCAAATGGATATAAAAAATAAAGAAGGCGGGTCTTGTGCCCCTTCCTTCCTTTCCTCTGATCCTGGACACAGGTGTCTCTGGCTCATCCTTTGTGTCGCTGCTGTATCAACACTGGACACAGCTGTTTATACCATGCTTTCTTTCATTTTATTCGTTTTGTACAGTAGGTACTCTATTATGCCTTGGCATACCTCACCAAAATAATAATAATAAAAAACCCTAAGATTTTGCTCTGTATTTTATCCTCACTCTCTTTCCTTCTTCCACTTCATAACGACAGGATGTTTGCTCATTCTGCATGTACCGTGTTTCCCCAACAAATGAAGCTAGCTTGATTTCCTGCCATCCCTTCCTCTACCAGGTTTTACTAGAATGTGAAGACAAAACAAATTATCTAAAACATTTCCCCCTACACCAGTCCTGATACTCACCCTCTCCATATGCTCAAAGGTCTGATTCAAAGTCTCCAAATACTGGGAAATCCACCATGTGCCTGAGTAAGTTGCTTCCATAGTTCACTGACTCCACAACCATGCACATCCTTCATAGCCAATTTCAATTCGACCAGATTGGGATTTCAAACACTGGGTCTCTTGTGCCAGAGTTGCACCCCATCATACAACATATATTCCTTAAAGTACACACTCTATTGATTTTTAATATCTAAATGGTATTGTTGTGGCTCAACTCTTAACTAATTCCTTGGAATATTTAACACCTCTGCTGTACATATGGAGGTTAATGTCTTATTACAAAATGCTACCAGAAATTTTTATGGAAGACTCATTTTTCTAGAGGAAAGCTTCATAAATTTGAAAAGTGATTGGACAGCATCTCCGACTGTCAGAGGTGTCTATTCCACAGATAACTGGCAATATTGTTGCTGATTCTGAATGCACTTTGCCTGGACCCAGCATTAGGGAATCTTGAACTGTTTTTTTTTCTTTCGTTTTTTTGGTAGCTAATATATGCGACATCTTTCTCATCAGGGTTACAGAGGACTGAAACCAGTCTGTTGCAGCACTAGACTCATCAGTTCTCATTATCCATAAACAAATGAAATACAGAAAAGCACCAGATTCCCACAGAAAGGATGCAACTTATGCATCTAACATACAGAATTTATACATCTCCACATTCCTCATGTAATATGCACTCCCAGATCAATGCTTTTCTCCTCCCAGGGAAACTGATGATATCTGTACCCAGGTCCTTTGCTGGACAATTATCTGGGATGGGGGCAACTGTTTTTGAGATGCTATTCTGATCATGGAGCACGATCTAAGACATTTCAAAAGTGCTTAATTCTTGTTTGTCTGTAGCTTTAAAAACAAGTTCTGACTGGTTTTAAGATAACTCTTACAAAGACACTTCAATGTTTTAGAATGAGATTGCTTCTAAACAGAAGGATTTCAGCTGAGGTACTGTTCACCAAAGAACTTTTTAAAGTTAAGTTTGGAAAGGAAACTTAATGATTTCCACCACATTTCATACAAAATTTGGTCTCCTTGGAAGCAAGAAAACATCATCCTGGTTCATTTATACAGTGGAAATTGTATCATGCAATTCTTGAAAGGATGCTAATGGGGAAAAGATATCCGGCAAAAGACAGATAAAACTAAAAGGAAATTCAGTGACTGGAAACTGAAGGAAGATAATCTCAGAGTATAAATTAGATTACATTCCTGTCCATGAAAATAGCCATTGAAGCCACTTGCCCAAGCAACCCTTCATCAGCTGAGACTTTAAAATAAGAAGTGGAATGTATTTCTAACAGCTAATTTAGAGATAAAGCAGAAGATACCATTCTGTGGATGGAACCACCAAGTGCAATTCCTTGGCCTATCTTACGGAAAAGCCTACAATACACTGTAGTGGTTCCTCTGGGCTTTAAGATCTCTGGGAATGTCATCAATGTCCTGTGTTTACAGGGGTTTAGTTTTTATTTTACCTCTTCTATTTTTTAATAGGCTGATTTTCAGCTTTTAACTGCATGCAGCTTCTCTGTGTCTAAAAGTGTCTCTCTTTTTGGGTTGAGCAGCCTCCTTCCGTGTACAGTGTATCACCAGTGGAAAATTTTGCTCCTTTTTAAAAATACTAAACCAGGCAGAGAGCAAAATATGTTTCTTTTTAGCTCACTGAGATTATTACATTCACTCTCACATAGCTTTCCCAGTAAGTGATGTTTCAACATCCTCCTGTGACAGAAAAAGGAAAACAAACTTTCAGAGAACCTGCCTCTCACCAGCTGGCAGATCCCTACTGAAAACTGGTTTGGAAAGCTCACTGTGACTTCCTTGAGCTACAGAAGGATGTGGGAGTGCTGAGTGAACAAGGGTGTGTATTGCATGTTCAGAAAACATGGAACGCCATTGTGGATGTGCGGGTGGGGATGATGTCTTTGTTAGTGTCTGAGTGGGTTAGACATTAAACAAACTAAAGGTCACTGTTTGGGAGACAGAGCCTGCAGCACCAGTGACATCAACATGAGGGTGCTGTAACTGGCAATCAAGAAGCACATTCTTCCCAGCAAGACCAATAGTTTTTAGATTAATGAGGACACATTGACATGCTTTACATCCCGGATCAAGGTAGCAATGGATGGCTCCTCACAGTCTAAGGAGCTTTCACAAAAATATAAGCATTCCTCTTTCTCCCCACCCACCTTCAGCCTAGTAATTTCTCCACATAAGATTCAAATAGTAAGCAAGTGAGGGAAACAGCTTTTCTGACCGGGTGAGAAATGTGACATCCAACTTTTGTTCTGTTTCTCTCAAAGCTTATCTAAGCAGTTTGCAATTACCCCAGCTAACACCTCTGGGAAGCCAGAGCTAAGGTTGCATATGTTGCCTGTAATTCAGGAACTTGATAAAAATACGGATAATGTTGCTTAAATAAAATGAGTCTGAATTGTAAGAAATGGGAGGTAAGATTAGAGATAAAAATATGCTGGAAAGGACAGAAATACAGAACGAGCAGAGAATGTAGAGTTCTCTGGAGTACACCTTTGAATATTGTGTATCTATGCAGGAGATCATAGCACCTGTTAAATTTAATACATATTAAATCTTGTCATATCTTATATATCTGAGCAAATGTTGCATACCTTCATATTTTGCTGGCAGCTTACAATTCCCAGATTTCAGTTTATGTTACAGAAAGTATGTATTCAATTCCCAATGAAAAGTTGATTTAAAGGGCACCACTGGGAATTGTAAGGAGATTAAATTGTTTTAATGTTTTCAGTACATGGAAGGGGGAATTTAAATGGGAATCTGGGAATCTTTGTTCCTTTTGTGAAACATAAAAGTCAAGATTTTGCCTTAGATACAAGAGTTGGAAGAGAGTTTCTGGTTGTGTAGGTGTCCACATGTCCTGGGTGGGAGCTTCAGATGTTCTTAAATCACATATAATGCACATTGATGGCTCATCTTGTCAATGTGCACAGGGATTACAAATCTGTGTGGGTTGTTTTCATTATTGTAAATGGAAGATGTGCAATGAGATGAAAACAGACTACAGATTGTTGATACCTTGAACTTTCTGAGGTTTTAGATTTATAAGTTACCTCACTGAATTTCCCATTAAGCCTACTTACTTTAAACTCTAGTCTTTCACGATTATTTTTCATTCTTCAGACATGAATGGTATTTTCTTAATTTTAATTTAATTTAGACTGTTGGAGTGATCATTTTTCTGTGGAAGAAATGTCACCCCTTTCTAGAATAAAATTCATGTTATGCAAAAGGCCAGCACAAGACCTGATTTATACACCAGAGTAGGACATGAAATCTGTGTTGGCTTCTGTGATCACGTTCTGCCCTGACAGTCACACTGTTCTCCTGGCAGCACTGCACCACACTGCCCATCATTGCCAGCTTGTATGTGATTAAAAAATCATGCAAGCCTTGCTTCCAGCTTAATTCCTCACAGAGCTCCAGCCCATATAGCAGACCATATCCATGCCACTCATGAGTTATCCCAGGTTTTGTACAAGAGAGAAGGAGGAAAAAGGGAGCAAGAAAAGATGGAGAGTTTCCTCTCCAGTGTTCTCACTCTCAAGGTAAAACCATGCACATTTTTAAATTAAAACACATTTGCATTAAAACATAGTATTTTATGATTTATCTTTTAGCATTCTGTGCAAAATATCCCCTACTTCTGGTAAGGACTGTTCATGACAAGAATAAAAATCACAATCATAGCTTGCTGCTTGCACAGGGAGAGAGCACTTGAGATCCTCAAATACAGCAGACAAAGCCTCCTGAATCTTTGGATTGATGGCATTATCATGAAGGAAAAAATATACACAGCTCCAAATCACCTTCTCTGTGTTTATAACTGCTTGCTTAAATTCTGAGAATTTAACACTGAGAATTCAACATATTCTGTATCCAGGAAAGGAAGGTACAAAAAAATTTAAATATATCATAGCTGGCTGGGGTGGGCTTCTTCAGGCTCATAAAAATCACCAAGCAAAGTTTCAAATGGCATCCACAGATTTTTTTCAGCCTAGCTAATAAACTTTAACCAAACTAGTCATAGGCAAGAGTCAGTGATGAGATCATCAGAGAAAAAGACTGTAAAATAGAGCTACAAAATACCTTGGTGCAAATAATTAACATATTTGCCCAGAAAAATATTGTTTGGGGTTAATCAAAACAATTCATAAATCCACACTGAATTTAACAAGTCTACAAATTTTTTTTGGGGGGGTGGAGACAGGAAAAAATTAATTTTGACATTTTATTGATATGCATTTTGATTTTTCCACAAATTTTTTGTTTTGAAATTTGCCTACAGGTAGTATTCTTAAGACTAAAAAACAATTCACAACATTTAAATGAATTCTCTGCTTTGGTAATGAAGAAAAAAAAAAAGGCATCTTGAAAGAATGTTTTACCTTGCTGGGACAAAAATATCAATCTGTATTAGCCAAAGAAACAAATCAAAAAATCCCCCAAAACTATTTATTTCAGTGCTATCGACTCAGAATTCAAGCTGAAAAAACACCTATTGATAAACCACTAAAACCCCAGCATTCAGTAGTCATAAAAAAGGCTGACATTGAACACCAATGGGCTTGGCTCAGTTTGGCCAGCTCTTTCCCTAATCCTCTGTTTCTGGAATCGAGAGGTGATGGGTAACTAAATGGAAGGCTGTCCCTTGGTACACACCACAGCTCCATCAGGCAGGGAAGGGAGAAAGACAACCAACCAAAAAGGGCTGTCTCTTTTACTGATTTTACTCCTGTAGAACCTGAAAACCTAGACTATGTGGAGAAAACCCATGATTTTGGCAGATAGGGAATTTTCCAGCCCATGTACTTTTGAGTCATGACATGCCAAAAAAATCGTGTAAAAAAAAAATCCGTTTAAAAGAATGCTTCAGTTTCTACACAAGTCCAAAAATGCCTCATCCAATTTGTCTCAAATTTTCCAGAAAACTTCTGCTCTGACATGAGATCATATATATGAAATGCAAGACAGACTGGTTTGTAGTTTTGGCAAAGCTGGGAAGGAAGACAAATTGGATTGTACTTTTAAAGAGAGAATTAGGGTCCCATCTTTGAATTATCACTTATTTAGGCAATCCCTGCCTCTCATGACACTTTAATCATTAGAAATTATTAAAAGAGTAGTAAATATGTTACTGGGGACTACTTTGCACTGGCAAAGAGATCATAAAACATGTAGGAGGAGGATGAGACATAAGGAAAATAGGGATGTGTGGGGAGACCGCAGAGAATAAAGAGGAAATAGTTACAAAAACTTGTGTGCATGTTGTATGCAAGGAAGGGCTGACAGGGATCTCAGGGGGCTCTGTCGTGTAGTAGGATTTTAAGGACCACAGGGAACTGTAAAGGTCAAAAGAGAAAGAACAAAGAGACGTTGAGAGACTGGGGAGGTGAAGACCCTCCTGAGGAAAAAGAAAGAAATAAAAAGTAAATTTCTCAGAGAGGATTTAATAACTAGAGATGCCACAAAACAGAGAGACAGGAAAGACAGTTTATGCCATTGTTGGAATCATATATATATAAATATTTAAAAGTGGAAGGGCTAATCGCTTTAGAGGGCTTGGGACACCCATCTGCCCAGGATTTGTACTGCAGGGAAACTATCATTGCTGCCCTGGAGTGCACCCATGCAAGCACTGCTAAAAGTAAAGTCAACATTTAATTAGTCAAAAATTTAGTAAAATTAGTAAATTATGGTCTCAAAGTACCTCAGGAGCAGCTTACAGTGTTTGAAACATGCATACTATAACTGGACTATACAAAACGGGGTAAGATCATCCACTTATGCTTTTTCAGCACGCTGAAGGTCACCACCTTAAAGAAATGAAACACTTCAAAACAAAATACAAAATGATAAAATACAGTAACAAGTAATAATCTGCAAAGAAAGAATTCTGTGCTAGAAACCCACCAACTCTTGTCTTAAATGCATTTGAGTGCCTTGGGATGATGGCTTTTATTACTTTTTGTCATGATTTCATTTTTCCTTTGCAAAGAAGAAAATCTCTGTTACTCTTGGAAAGACATGGGAGGGAACGAGAGGTGTCATGCAGCTCCCTGCCAGAAACACATATGAAGGCAGCCTACTTTGGCAGGAGGAAGACGACTGGCCCTGCCTGTCAGCCACATATGTTTCCTGGTCTTTATTCTCCCCAGCCTTACCACATGTCACAAAGTACATTACAGAGCCTTAAGAGGAATTGCAGGCTTCCCACCCAAACAAAAACACAGAAAAGCAACCCTGCAATTAAGTATCCGTAACAAATTATGAGGCCTGAAGATGGGTTGCTTCTCCTCAGTTGACACAATTCATTAATGCTTTTGACTTTTGCACTTTCTTTAGGGGTGAGGGGGATTAGGGAGGAGGTTTGGTTTATTTTTTCCCTAATCACTCTGCTTTTCAAGGGGAGAGCCAGGACTATGGGCATTTACTTAGGTGATGTCATCTGCTAGACAGCAGCCATATGGAGAACAAGAAATGGAAGTTTTCTACCCAGCTCCTGGCAAACCTGTGGCCAGTGCTGCGTGACTGCTTGCAGCAGTCCACTGAGACACAACAGAATGACCTCCATCCTTTCCAATGTGCAAAGGAGCCGCTGGCACAACCCATGCAATTGGTATGTAGGCAGGCATTTTATCCCATGAACTCTCTTTCAGCCTTCTTTTCCAAGGGCTGGTATCCAGGGAAGGGCTACATTGGCTGAAAGGAAGCAGAAAGCAGGAGAGTAATGAACCTCGCCTGTGAAAGCAGGCAATCACATAATGCAATCCTTTAAAAATATTTACCAAGTCCATCTTAGAGTTTGTTCAGCTTCCAGTTTTCATTATTCCTACTGATGCTTTTCCTCGCTCTTCCAGTTCACAGCACACATTTGCTCAGAGCCATTTGTTCTTGTGCCTGGATGCTCACTCAGCTTATCTTGCTCTTCTGTACCATGGCTGTTGGGCCCTGGATTTTGCATCGATTACATCAGTATCTTCTTCCTGGTCTTCTGATGGGTGAGCTAAAAAAGACAAATTATCTTCCACACAGAAGACAGGCTTTCCACTCACACCCATGCCAGCAGGCATCCTCTTCAATTTTACTTCCAGTTAAGGCTTTGCCAGGCATGAACTGTGTTCTCACTGAAGTCTTGTATCATGATATTAAAAGTCAACATCTGTTAGAAATGCTTCAATACACTGTAGGATGAAATATGTTTTCTTCACATTCATAACCCCCTGGCAACTCACAGCCAACTTGCAGTGAAGTAAAAGCCTGAGTTCTTATCTTGCTCTGAAACAACCTTGCCCTTCCCTCTCTGTACACCAATATTTATGGCCATTTGCTTTTTCCTGTGTAAAGCATGACCTTTCTGTACTGATGATGTCCCCAGTTCTGTGACATCAACAAAGCCGTCAGTGCTGACTTATGTTTTGTACATTACTGAAACGATTAGATGAGATCCATCCCACCTCCATATGCACCTCCCATAGTGCTCCTTTACTGAGAAAGTTTGTCCTAGGAATCTCTAGATTTTGGGTACAGCATGGAAAGATATTGTCCAGCCAGGAAATTCAACCTCTAAGAGAGAACAGCCACTTGAACTTCAGAGGTTGTAATGCAATACACAAACTTATTTTAATACTGAAATATGGTTAAAAAAAAAGAAAAAACATAATTCAAGGATATTGAAATTATGTGTTTTAGAGATGAAGATGTAAAAAAAAAATTACCTTCCTGGGTAAAGCTTTTCAGAACTTCCAGTCTGTGGGAAAGTGGATGGTCCAAGCATTTGATATGCTAATGTTAAGGCTATTTTTAGGGGAAAAAAAAGTTACTGAAGTATATATTTCCATTCATCACTACAGTTCAAAATTAATGAATCATCCCCACAAGACTCAGAGACATTCAATTGGAAGACAAATGGTAATATATTTATACACTGAGTGATAAAAATGACAGTTTGCATACTATAGTTTCATAAACAAATGGGAAAATATAGAGTAGACTGCAAGGCTGCTAATCGATCAAAATTTTGTAACAAGGATTAAGATGTGTTTGGATTACGACCCTAGTCTCTGTCACAGGAGTTGAACATTTACCTTGCTGGAGCAATTTGTGAAAAGAGCAAATGTCTGAACCTGTAGCACCTTTCTTTCTTGCTCTACTGGTAAAACTCATGGAATGAATGGTTGTTCTCACGTTTGCCTTGTTTTTAATGTGGTGTTCCCCACTATTGTTAATCTGGTTACCTCACTGTGGGTGGGAATCAGTCATGATTTCATCTTGAAGTTAAAAAAATACAACAAAAACAATTACATTAAATTATAGAGATGGGGGCAAAATTCCATAAATATTTTTTTCTGACTTAAACAAATTTCAGGGTTTTTTAATCAAATGTTTCTAATCTGACTTTACAGAATAATCACACTATGCAAAATGCATCAAATTAGCTTCTGGGGAAAAAAAGCCAAATGTCTCTCAAATGAACATGTTGGCTGCTTTTATTTTAGTTTCCCATGTCTTTCTTTAGGAGACTATGTCTACATGAAACTGCTACATAAGTTATAGACATGATCTATGACGCAGAACAATATTTATAACATGCCTTTAAAGTTATGTAATACTGAGAACAGAAATGCAATTAAAGTAGAGAGGAGAGGGAGTTCTGCACTCTGCAGAGTGTGCTGTCTCATCTTTAAACAATGCAACATGATGGGAATTAATAAATGTTTCTGCAGAGGTGACTGGTTACTCCTCTGATGTATTGATATGGGAGGGGTTGATCTCAGAGATGCATTTTTTCAAAATCAATTTTTCAAATTCACTTGGGGAAAACAATGACATTTTCATTTTCTTTGTAAGAAAAGTATGTGCTATCTTCCCCACATGTTCTCAGAAGAGTGCAAGGAAAAAAGGGCATTTGGAAGTTATTTTCTAGTTTATACTGAACTATTTCATGTGATTCAAAAATAAGAAGCCATGTTTATATGCATGGCTGTATTTTAGAGTGGGACAGACAGCTTCTCAGAATTGGGAACTCAAGATGACAGTGACATCAAAGACTTTCTAGGGATGTCAGCTGCACTAGGGAGCTCTCTTGTTTTCCACTGACAAAGTAGCAGTAATTAAGATCCTTATTTCACTTTCTTGAGAGACACTGCTTTTATTTGTTTTTCATATACCAACTTAAATATTTTTCTCTCACTAGTCCTATCTGCCATATCGTACACCTTGCAATTGTTCTTTTGAGACTGATAAGCACCACAAATGTTTAAAGTATTCATCTGTGTAAAATACCCATAGGATATCAGGTATCAGAATCATCATTAATGATGACAGTTGTATTTAGCAATGTTGGCTTTCATCTATGGAGAGTTGTTTGAGTAACACATGCCCCTGTGCCTCTCTAGTGTGGCATCCTAGACAACTTCTTAAAGCTGTGGCACAATCATTCACCAGGAAAGGACTGATGGTAGGAGAGATGCTGTGAGAGACAAAAATCTGAAAACTGGGGAGAAGAGAGGCATCAAGCAAAGTATGTCTTAATTTCTCTGGACACGTTTTTTTGCTGAAAGAATCAAAGTTCCCTGGGAAAGTGCCCAAATCAAATAAAATTCAAAACTCAACCAGCTCTAGCATACAACCAAAACCAGAGGATGAGAAAAAAGAAAATGCATCCAACTACAGCAATTTGCAAGTGGTTTATGCTCATTATTATTTAATTTTCTTGGTTTTTTTTGGAGGGAGTGGTGTTGATCTCTTTGGGGAATATGAATTTTGTCTTTCCCTGTGTTAAAGATGAGGGTGTATAAAAAGAGACATGGAGATCAAAGCCTGAGGACACATGAAGGAATGATGACACAGAAATGGAGCAGAGGAAAGGAACAGAATAAGGAATGTGGACAAATTGAGAAGGCTGCTAGTCTTTAATGGCCAAATAATGCCCAGAAACTGGCTATCCCAGTCTTCTCGCTATCCCAGCCTGAAGATTTCACCAAAGCTGATGCAGAGAGCACTGGGGATCACGATCAAACTTGGCTGTCTTTCCTCCTGTTCCTTTTCTCTTCAAAGACACTGGAGCAGCACGCGAGGCTGTTCATCAGGTTTGGAGTCCTGGTCTAGACCATTCCTATGCACTGATTTTACATGGCAAAATACAGCAGAAATTTTATTCTGGTAAGTCTCTGTAAACAGATGCACAAATGCACTTTCCAGAGAAAGGGCTTCAGAGATCATCATCTTCTGTTTTGGATAAGGAGGATCCTGAAGGAATCTGGTCTAATTTGCAAGACTATACAGAAAGATAATTAAGATCTTGTATATTTAGGCCTATTTAATTGGAGGGAGACTACTGGTTCATCATAAGTTCAGAGGTGAGAGACCAGCTTCTCACACATTTTAAAATTTGATTCTTGTTTTAAAACATTCAAATCTGGCAATTCTATCTCCTCACACCCAACCACGTGCACTCAGTTGAAGCTGTTCACCATGCTCAGGCATCATCCATGGCTACACCTGTATTTATCCTTCACAGAATCATCAAAAGTGGACAGATTGGAACTTCTGCAACAATAACTTTAGAAATGTGAAAATTTCTGAAAAATAAACGAGACAGGAGAAAGTTAAATCAAACATTTACTTTTTAAAAGCCTATAACTAAGAAAAAGGAGAAAAGGAAGGAA
>VZRZ01000218.1:48955-94954 GCA_013398175.1 Climacteris rufus | reverse complement strand
AGGGAAGGGAAGGGAAGGGAAGGGAAGGGAAGGGAAGGGAAGGGAAGGACACATTTTTAAACAGCTGACTAAAGCTTTTAAATGATGGCCACAAAGAACTCAGAAATGGTACTCTAAAATTTTTTTGTTAGGTTTTAAGAAGAATAAGCAAACAACTTACAGAAATAAAGATTATTTTGAGGAAACTTCTGTTTTCAGTAGAAAACCCTTTTTTTTCCCCTACAAAATAAAATCTGGATGAAAATGTTTTAGCTTGTTCTACTTGCAATCAGGTACATGTCATAGCTGTAGGACCAACTACATGGACTCATTTCGCTAGGACCCTAGTAAAATATAAGCTCTTCTTTGAATTCACAGATAGGAAAGGAAGAAACCTTCTCATATTAGACATTTGTTTTCCTCCTTCTGTTCTTCAGGACAAATGAAGAATTCTGAAAAATGAGCTGAACAATAGGTATCCAATCTCAGAAAATAGACACAACACAGGTGTGCTGTGGTTGCAGGATTGTAGGTCATTATACGTAGCAATACCTCTCAGAAAACTTCAAAGTAAGAATCGGAAATAATTTTTATCAAATGCTCCATTTTCTGCACTGCTCTGTTCCTGCTGAAAAAAATGCGGATGGTTGCATAAAAACTGCTTTGGTCTTTGTTTTGTTCTTTCAAGACACGCGTGTCCTGCTGTTTAGTTCTCACTGGGGTTTACAGATTTCTTCAGAGCAACCTATAGCGATGTGATAATCTTGGCCAAGAGTCCTGACACTCAGGCAGAGATCAAAAAGCTAGGAGGCTGTTTCCTTGAAAGAAGTGCTAAAACTTGGAGCCAGAGGGAAAGCATATAGGTCAACTAGTGAGCTGCTAGTTCTGCCACCCTGCCAAATTTACATTTGTTGGCATTGTAATAGGGACAGGCCAAACACAATGGGGGTCATTTGTGCTAGGTCCAGATGCAGAGGGAAAAGCAGACTCTGCCAAACAGAGCTTATGCTACACTGACATCTCTGACATCAGATGAACAGGATTGTCTGTACCCACAGAAAACAGTTGTTTTTTTCCCTAAAAATTATCTAGGTTGCCTGAGCTCAGTAAGCTATTTGAACACAGCATTACAGCAGTCACCAGAGTAGTCCCTTTAATTTTAATGGATTATTCATGTTAGACACTACACATTTAAGAATGCTCCAAACTGGAGTCTAGGACATTACATTTCTGTGCTCCTGTTTGATCTCTACTCCAGAAGAGTGTGCCTGTGCAGTGAAGTCACTTCTCTGTAGCTGGGTTGTCTCTAGCACATGAAAAATGTACGAAATGCTAAATAAAACAGCATAACAGGCGTTTTGCAGGCTGTGAAAAGAGGTTGGCAGTAGTCATGGTCCCCCACACATGGTTCCAGATCAAGTGCCACCACCTATTCCACAGAACATTCATGGAAATCAAAGACAAGATGGTGAAGGTGTTTAAAATGTAACTACTACAAAACTCTTCTCAAGTCTTGCATCAGGGAACAATAAAACAAGAATAGGATATTCTTCCTTTCCTACAGCAGCCCTTCCTAGCACTGTACTTAATATTTTCTTTCAGGTTATTTCCAGACTCTGAGTTGATTTAGAGCTGGTTCCCAGATGACCCCCCTCCATGCCTGCTGGAGTTCTCTGCCTACAGAGCAGGTGCAGCACCAGCAGATGTAGCACAAGTTTCTCCAAATATTCACAGAGCACATCTATGGAAAGAGGATGTTCACATAACACACTGTGGAACTCATTGCTGCAGGAACTGGCACAGCTCAAAACCTAACAACAAAAAAAGAACCAAGAACATCCATGGCTGCCACAGGAAACAATGGCAAACATTTTGTACTTGAGGGCTTCTGCTACTTCCTAACTACTGGAGATCTGAATGGCACTGGGAAACAAGGTCAAATAAGCCTCTTCTCTTTTCTCATCTATTGTACCACAGGATCCTCAAGTCTTCCTCTAAAGTACTTGGGTTCAGGACACTGGCCTGGGTGGGCAACAGTCCAACAGGGCCATGACTTCCCACTCCTCTATACGACAGAAGAAAATAGAGGACTTCAGCTGCCTGATGTTTTTCCTTCACCTCTTTCCACTGCAATTTGACAATAGGTGTCATATTTTAGTGCCTTTCATCCACAAAGCTCAAAGTACTCTCTGTAGACATTACGTCCTGTTATACCCAGCTTAGAAAGGGATATCAAAAGTGCTGAAGTGATTTTGCTAAATGTCCCACAGCAATCAAGCATAAGAATCAAGAAAAAGCTCCCAATATGTTCCCAGACCATGGTAACTTTGCAGCCATGCTGGTATTTTCTTGTTGAGTTGCACATGTCACGACTCTGCCCACTGTAGGCTGGCACCCAGCCTGCTGTGTTCCTCTAATCAGACTCTGGCTTCTCGCACTGGGATTGTGGTGGGCTCTGCTTTGAAATGAGATGCCTGAAAATGGTTGACACCTGTACTCCTCTGGCTCTCGGGAAAATTTGTTAACCTTCAAGAAAAGTTCTTGGAGAGGAGGGACTTTCAAGTTTTACAAGATGGTGAAGTTCTCTTTAGTTCCTTTAAAAAGCATTAGCAAAGGTCAGATTAACAAGTCAACACTGAAACTAGATACAACCAAGACTCCCAAAATTGATGCAGAAAAGAAAAGAGGTGGGTGGGGACTGGGTGTGGGGGAGAAAGGCCCACAACACAACACTGGCTCTGATCCTTTCCCCCTTGTTGGGCCTGGGGCACACTTGATAAGGTGAAGGGAAATTGTAAAATTAGACCTGGCAACCTACACAGAGAGGCCCAGTGCAAGGCCCTTGGCCTGAGGCAAGCTGAGAAAGTTGAGGAATTGTGGGGGAAAGGGGACTTGGCAGGCTAACTTCCTGTGGCTGCATCCAGGGCTAATTAGTTTTCAGTGTTCTGTGTGTGTTTGAATGGAAACGAGCCAGCACTGAGAGGCACGGGGTGAGGAAATCAAAAACACATGCACTGAGAAGGAAGAAGGGGGGAAGAAGAAGAAGAAGAAGAAAAAAAAACCCAACAAAAAACCTGTCCTTTTTAGCTACATTTTCTTTTTCAGGAGGGGATCTCATCATTTTGTTCCATGAGCACTAAATCACCCTGGCTCTCCTGTCTATCACATCTCACATCTGCTTCAGAACTCATTAAACATCAAAAGGCCTGCCCTATCAGTTCTGCTTAGTTAGAAGTCTGAGTTACTAGAGTCCTAACCAGGGAAGATTTTGTATGTTTTTAATAATAGCTTAAGGAACTTCTTAGCACCCCATAAATTACTTAATGCAACAAACTCTTCCTGTGGACCAGCAAATGTTTTACAGAGGAGCTGAATGCTGCCTTAACATGCTTGTGGTCAGCCCAGAGCTACATAGCAACCTGTTTAAATGAACCTTTAATCCATGTTTCAGTTTAGGAACTGTTTTCTTGTGTATCCTCTCCTGCCACTAGCCCACTAGCCCACTCTCATTTTTACTGCCGCTCTAATTTTATATAACTACATTATAACTTGCATTTCCGTAGCATTTTGATCCTTCAGAATGCCAAGGCAATTATTAAAACAGCGATCATAGTGCTATAGCACCAATGAAATCTGCCTGCTTCTGCCACACCGTTTTCCCTACTTCCAATGCACATGTACAGTGCCCTCCGCTACTGCCTGTGCCAGACAAACAGTTCACGAAAATAATTTATATACAGGAAGCACAACGAACACAGCAAAGGCTCCAGTGGGTATTTGTTATTAAGAATACCACAAGAGCACTTTAAAATGAACTGAGCCTAGGCTGAGTGTGATCCCTGAGTGCTTGTTATTCAGACAAAAGCAAATCAATTTTCACCAGAACATCCACAAGCTTTTGTCTTCAGTGAAGACTTTTTTCTGCCTATTTTGAAGCTTTTGCCTGCAGCTATATTATCTTTAGAACACTTCTATCCACCTTTAGCCAGAAAGCATGGGATTTGCACTTTTTCTCATCCTTAGGAATTACTAAATCACTTTCTCTCACACTTTTTAAAAGATATGACCAGTGGTCAGACTTGAAAAGGTGAGTCTCAAAGGTGAAAATTACCTATGGTGATGGGCGATTTAAAGAGAGTCTTTGAACTAAAAATAAATTCTACAGATTCAGCTTTAGCAATCGTCCCGACTCAACTGATGCTGATAAGCTTTGTTATTTAGTTGCAACTGTTCCCTCTTTAGAAATAAACAACATGCATTTTTTTTAAATGTCAGTATAAATAAAAGAAAATAATAAATAAATAACATGACCCTCAAGACCCATTGAACTAAAATCATCATGGAGCATGAGCAGAGATGTGTATTAGCACATCTCTTGTAAGGCCCTATGCCTCCACTGGCTACCTAACACTCACCTTGGTGCAAAAGAAGCAACCTGGGACATCAAAAGTGCTATCCAGGAATCAAGCAAAAAATTAAGAGAATGACAAGTTACTAACTCTTTTCTAGGATTTTGCTTGCCAAGGAGCTGTGAATACTGTTTACCAAGGAAGACTCTCCTTCCCAAACACAGTGTGTCTGGTCCCTTGCTGTTCAGTGGAGGACAGTCCTGTGGATCAGTGAGGACTCTACACCTGCAGTGGGCACAGGATGGTTCCTAAGGACACACATGCTCTCCATGTTCACTCCTTCTTCACACAGAGGGTTCTCAGTGATGTCTGACCAGATCAGACTTAAGGGGAAAGTATTCCAATGTGATGAACCATGAGGAAATCAAGTCCAGTAGGTGATTCCTAGTCATTTGGCTCTCTTTCAAGATCTGTGTGGCTCTCCCTTCAATGGCATTGCTGATAGGACAATTTCACAGCTGTCAGAGCTGCCAGCTAAATTCCTAGGTGATCCATGGCCTCTGTTCATTGCTTCATCTCCATCTGGGATAAGCTTCCCATAAGAAAAGTCCAAGTCACAGAGGTCCTGTTCAATATATCTGCCTCTGGGGACTGTCTGTAGCCCTTAACCTTGACAAGAAACGTAATTAAGCTATTGTCTTATCAAAGTACATCAGTGAAAAGCAACCAGTCACAGCATTAGTCTCTCTTATGCCACATGCTTAAGGAATGAAGCACCAAGTTAGTCAATAAATGAGCTCCTTTGTACAACACAAGGCTGACACTCCCTACAAAGCAAGATGCTGGGGTCTTGAGGGTTCACATATATTTAAGCACAGAGATGTTCAATGACAATGACACATGACTCCAAAACTACTCACTACTTAAATATTTAAATGATGGAGATGAATCCGGCTTATTATTAGCTCCAAATAGAAACTCAGCACATCAGGAAATGATGACAACTTGAAGGTAATTATGTTTAGACTGAAAAATGCCTCAGCCACAGCTCACTCTGTGAACGCACATCAGACCATAAATATTCCAGAATAACTGGAAGACTATGAATAACACTAAGATTAAAAGTGACTAGAAAGTATCATTGCATGGGTAAATCTTTCAAACAGGTAGACGATGGACTCTGCATCCGAAGACAACTGCACTCAGCCCTTAGCTGATAAGGCGTACAACAGCTGTAGTCTTCCTCCTGTAACTGCTATTTTCCTCTGTATTCAGCATTTGTGTCCTGCACCAGTTCCAGTTAAGCACCCCTATGGAGGAAATGACAGGTTCTGAGTGAAAGAAGCTCTAGGGAGTGTGTGCACTTTCCCACTCTTTGATTTCCCCCTTCATGTGGAGCTCACACTGCCTTGGGATGATATTTACTCTTAACTTAGAGTCAAAGAACATATTTGCTTTCTGTTTTTCATTAAATACAGAAGGTTTCTCAAAAGAGGCCATTTTTCATAAAAAAATTGTTTTCAAGTGAAAAATATCTACCAGCTCCACTCTTGACTCTAAACAATTCCTGGCCTACGAGCACATTACTGTGACTTTACAGTTCATAGAGTGTGACTCCAGAAATGAGAAAAATGTTTTCAAAAAGTTACCATGAATATTTTAAAAAAACCTCAACAAAGTATTTATATCACAGCTAACAGTCCAGCTGGTAGCCTGCATGCCATCTGAGACAGCCACAGCATTCACTAGCATCAATCTTGCTCCTTTTTTTTTGATGACGGGTTCTACATTTGCTTTCACTCAACCTCCTGCTTCCTCCTTCATTTTCTATCACTTTAAAATAATTGTCAGTAGCGTGATATAAGCTGCAGTGTTTTTTGTCGTTCTTCTGCCTTCCTAGTCTTCCTGCACTTAAATATGTGCCAGAATAAAGACAACTGCCCAGGTTAAAGGAGGGAATTGAACAGAAGGTACTTGAGAGATGCCAGAGTGATAAATTGAAGGTGCTTGATGCACTGTGGCTAATGTACTAAATGGGACATGAGGGATTGCTCTATGGTAATGCTTTGAGGAGTGAAGTATGTCTTATTTGGGTTCTAAAAACTTCCATAAGATGTTCTTCACATGTGCTCAAATTCTTTGCGGCTTCATCAAAGCAAAATCCAGCCTCTGTTCTAGCAGGCAATTTTCCTTCTTTCTCTCTTTCTCTCTTTCTTCCTTTCTTCCTTTCTTCTCACCAGAGATTTTCTGTGTGTCTTTTCTAAACTGACAGATCAGTGCATACAGCCTATTTGGAAGCAGTTTATATGAACACAACAAAAATGAGTTTATTAGCAAAGATTAGGTCAACTGATTTCAGCCCTACATAGTGGTGTAGTTTAGGAAGCCAACCTATGGAAGCCAACAGAAAAAATTCCCCTTTGGCTTCAGACTAAAGCATTTCCCATCACAGAGTTCAGAAACCACGACTCAAATGCAAGAAAGTTGTTAGGCTTACTTAAAAGTCACGAAATATACTTTAAAATAATAAATTGTAATGTTTTTAATGTCTTTTTATATTTTCTGCCTTCACATTTGGCTGTCTTAATATACAAATATGCTACTTTTATGGACAAGTGAAGTCATACACAATTTCTTTCACAAAGGAAATAAACCAAAATATTACCTGCCAGAGGACACAGGTAAATAGTATGAATTAGCAGCATGAAATGAGGTGAAAAGGCACAGAAGAAGTTCATTCTCATTTTAGAAAAATACCAATGCTCCCTTTTTCCCAAGCTCTGTTACAGAATGTAAGGTAACAAAAATAAAAAGACATCTGCTCTCAGAATACTTGATCATGCATTTCACGTTGGCAGGACACTGTGAGCTTGCTACTACATGCCAGTTAGGCAGCCAAAGAAGGCATCACTGTGCAGGAAGAGAGGAGAGCTGAACTCACCAGGGACACGCTCACAATACAACCATCCTGTTACAACTGTGCGTCATGATTTCTCCAGAGGGCGAGGCAGAAAATAAAACTGCTGCCTCCTCCAAGGGACCATATGCAAGGAGCACAGAAGCAATGCTGTTTGACATCTCTAGAGTGAGTCCTAAGTAAGCAAGACACTGTCTATGGAAAGCAGGTGTGATTATTTTAGCATCTCTGCAACATCTGTCCATCTAAATGTAAGCATTGCTAGTACTTACATCACCGTGATACATGGAAGACCCAGAGTTATTGTTCCAACAACATAAAGCCACAGTCCAGCAGCTGAGGGAATTTTCCATTCTCCTATCTGCCTTCAGTTGTTGTTGTAAGCTTCACTGAAGACAGAAGTTGATACATTTTATTCACAGAATGCCAAAGTCTCATCTTCACTGGAAAGCAAGTTAGTCACTGAGAAATTTTCATCTCCTGCTGTCATGCCATTGCTTTCAAGTCTGACAGTTTTGTAAGATTTCCTGTAAAATAGTACAGAAACTACACACCTTATTGTTTGATCCCTGAAAGCAGATCATTTCACCTTTGCTTAGTACTTATTTCTTCATCTGTGTATTCCTGCTCTTGCAAACTATTTGGCAACACATACTGTCACTCAACTGGAAAAGGACATTTCTAATGAAGAGCTGAAAGGTAAGGAAGATCCTTGTCTGCACACGCTCTGAAGTTTGGTTTCCCCTGGACCAAAGCTGTTATGAATAAATTTCCTGCAAAACAGCAGCAATAAATTTAAAAAAAATGCAAAAACTTACCCATTATTTGAAAGCATCTATATTCCTGATCAGCCATGCTTCCAAGGACTAAATTTTCTGGTTCAACAATTCATGTTCCCTGAATGGTTTGCCCTTCTTCCTTGCTTTGATGCTCTCAATCCCAACATTTTCATTGATGGATCAGTTGCATTTCAAGTCTCCTATCTCAGAAAAGCCCCTCATTACATATGATGCCTGTTTCTTGTTCTCTGAAAATGGTCTTTTTTTTCATACAGCTCTTAGTGTGTAATTACAACAGGTCTGCAAAGGAAGGCTCTGGGGGAAGGCAAACTGTGATATCTTCATGGTGACTTCTTAGGAGGTCCATGGGAAGGACACAGCTCTCCCAGGAAACTGTTCTTCTCCCAGTGCACATGAATCCTCAGGAACATTCTGAAGATAAGACCACATATGGAAAAGCTCTGGATTTCCCTGGTCCCACAAATGTAACACTATGGGAAAGTATAAAAGTCAAGACACTGATTGGAAAAACTAGCTTTTTATCAGCCTCACACTGTCTGTTTAGAAAAAAATTATATGAATTCACAACATTTGTTGCCCTTTGTCTTCCACCAAGGATCCCAGTTTCTTAGTGCTTCTTCTCTCACCTGCCAGGATCAAAATGGCAATGTCACAATTCTACTTTACTGTGGTTTTATTCCTATAAATTCTCATGCAAGTCAAATGGAGCCAATTCGAGTAAAAAGCAAATAAACAAGGAATATTGGATTGAGGGGTTGGTTCTACATTTCTATTTTTTTCTTAACTCTTTTCTTTCTTTTACTTTTTCAGTGTATTTGTGAATTCCATAATTCAGGCCACGTCCTCTGTCAGCAGAATCTCTGGAGTCCTGGTGCAAAACTACTCTGTGCCTTTCTCTTCTTCTACAGCCCTCTCAGATGGCAAAGAAGATACCAGACAGTGTCTTCACCGACCAGACTCCCTCTCTTCTGAATGATAATATTATTTTCCTATTCAGTCTAGTAAATTATTTTGCCCTTCTTTGACTAAAGAGAAGGTCTGTCAATTATCAGCATACATAAAGCTTATGTTCCTCCATAAACTTGACATTTTGTGGCATTCTGCTTGACCAACCTGATCTCCTTCTATGACCAGGGGACCCTCACAGTGGGTGAGGAAAAAGCTGTGGGTGTTGTCTACCTAGACTTCAGCAGCCTTTGACACTGTTTCTCACAACATTCTCCTGGAGTAACTGGCTGCAGGCTGTGGGCAGAGTGGTTGGAAAGCTGCCTGGCAGAAAAGGACCTGGGGGTGCTGACTGAGAGTAGCTGAGCATGAGCCAGCTGCATCCAGGTGGTCAAGAAGGCCAATGGCACCTGGCCTGTGTCAGCAATAGTGTGGCCAGCAGGAGCAGGGCAGTGATTGTCCCCCTATACTTGGCACTAGTGGGGCCAGACCTCGAATCCTGTGCTCAGTTTTGGGCCCCTCACTTCAAGAAAGACATTGAGGTGATGGACTGTGTTTGGAGAAGAACAAGGGAGCTGGGGAAGGGTCTGGAGAGTTAGTCCTATGAGTAGTGGCTGAGTGAGATGGGAGTGTTCAGCCTGGAGAAAAGGAAGCTCAGGGGGACCCTATCACTCCCTACAACTCCCTGAAAGGAGGATGTAGGGTGGGAGTCACCCTCTTCTCCCAGGCAACCAGCAACAGGACAAGACGAATAGGTCTCAAGCTGTGCCAGCGGACATTCAAGTTGGACATCAGGAAGAATTTCTTCACTTAAAGGGTGGTCAGGCATTGGAATGGGGTGNTTGGACATCAGGAAGAATTTCTTCACTTAAAGGGCGGTCAGGCATTGGAATGGGGTGCCCAGGGAAGTTGTGAAGTCACCATCCCTGGAAGTGTTCAAGAAATGACTGGACGTGGCACTTGGTGCTATGGTTTAGCTGACAAAATGGTAATTGGTCAAAGGTTGGACTCAATGATCCTGGAGGTTTTTTCAACCTTAAAGATTTTATGATGCGATGATATTCTGCTTTGAGAACATTTTGTTCATACTCTCCTTCTGGCTTGGTGGTTAGAAACAAATGCACATTTACATTTGTTTGTTTTGTTTTCTTGTGTCTTCACTCAAAATGATGGATCGGTACAACTTCCTCCTTATCCTCTTCTCTTCCGTACATCTTCCACACCTCATGCTTTCCAGTATTAAGAATGGCCTTAGTACATTTCATGGTTTGTTTTGCTGCATTGCAATGTACATTCATTAGTATATCCTTATCCTCAGAACTACTTATCTGACCCACAAGCTCCTCGTACACTAGGTAAATTCAGATGTTTCTATTTTTAGTGTTTAAAATAACTCCATCTTTCAGCTATGTTAGGAGAACCCACCAGACTATTTGTGTTAAGCAAAACCTTTTTCTTCTTATCAGGTTTAGATATTCACTGGAGGAGCAAACTCATCCATCATGAATCATTTACACCTGTCCATGTCACCAATTGGTGGGCATTCATGCTGCATTGGTAACATATGTTCAATATCAAATACAATACCAAAATGAGATCATCTCTTGCATGTTGTTTCCACACATGTGAAGTCCCTACCTGTGAAAAACATAAGAAACACAACTACTAGTTAAAGCTGTAATTTTGCAAAACCAAACAGAGGAATTAGCACTAACCTGACAATCAGACCCAAATCTTCTCTTTGAATCATCACTGAAAGGAATATTTTGCCGAAATCCCCAAAGTCAAAGCTCAGCTACACAAATAAATACTGTAGCAGATCCTGACAGGAAGACGTTCAGCCCAATCTTTTCCAGATGGCAGTGATGGATGGCTGTGTGCTTCTATTTATTTGGTTTCCCAGGCAATGGTGTCCTTTCACTGGTCATCACTTGAAGTGCTTTGGCTTGCAGACCGGCACAATGGCCGTGTACACTGCCAGACAGGTATTCTGGTGGGCTTACTCATTGCTTGGATGTCATGACTGCAAGCAAGAAGCTAAATCCGACCAGTTTGCTGGGATTATCTTCTCTAGAAACTGCATGTTTTAAAACTGTGACAAACTCATGGCACAAAACTCAAGAAGCTCCCAGGTAAAGCAGAGCCCAGTCACATGTAACTTGCTGATTGCTGAGACATGCCAGTTCTGAAAACAATACAGTGACCTAAAGAGGGGAGAGAGGCAGAGGAAAGACATCCAAATCCCAAAACACACATTGACTGAAAATGTGGCTGTCACTATTGTTCTGTTCTGTGAAACACATGGTACTTTACATAGGGCTATAAAACAAATGTCCATAGATCAGGGACTTCTGTTACAGAATAACGTGTGGGGAAAAGTGGAGGTGGGATACAAAGGCTTCTGAATCCAGGCCATTCATTTTGCTTGGACATGCCTGCATAGTGAACCAAAGTTATTAGCAACAAACACATGTTTGGTGGCCTAGGTAAAATGATCCATTGCTTCCAGATGACGTTCATTTTGCAGGCATCCATACCAGGGAATAAAATGAGAAGTGCTTGCTGCAGGGATACGAGCTGCATGGTGCTAGCACATTGTAAACAATTTGGGGAAGAGGCTGTATTTTCATGTGTTCATGTAACACCAAGCACAGCAGGGCCATATTAGTGACTGGAGCTTTTGACACTACTCCTAACATAGCAATGGATAAATGCAAATTCTTGATACAAGAACTTCCTAGGGAAACCAGGTGACAGTTGAAATGGGGAGACACCTGGGATTGAATGCCTAATGGGAACAGACACAAAGGAATTCCTGCCCTTCCCATGGTTTCAGCTCACAAACCTACTTAGGCATTTTTAGGAAAGCAATACAGCCATTATGATAAAGCCTCCTTCTAAGTGAAAGCATACACAATAACATCAGTAAATGGACAGATTAGGGGAAGGTTTCTTTAAAAAAAAGTTTTATCTGGAATCCAAAGACAGCAGGAAGTGAATGAAATTGGTTGAGGCTGTGGGGATGTGGTCACGCTTCTCTGTGTAGATGCACAGATGGGCAGCAGAATTTGGTATGTGCTGGTTTGGACAGCTGTGACTCAGGGAAGCCATAGAAATGGAATGATAAGAGTATGAGAAAATGAAGACAGACCAGGGATTTCAGCAGAGGTTGTGTTATAACACCAGTGTGCCTGGGAACAAATCTTGCAAAAAGCAGTCACTACCTACTAGATTAGAGACCAAAGTTACCTACTGGGCTGAACCTTACTATTCAACAAACAGAAAAATGAAATTATGAAAACACTGCTAGCCATTGTAATGACAGATAATTTCAAGTCAGAAACGATCTAATGTGCTTGGTTTTTATGCTGCCTACATTAATTAGGTTCTCCTGTGGATGCACACTATGGTTTTAACCTTAGTTGCACAATCATATGACACATTTTCTTTAAAAGCTGCCTGAAAAATTAGAAACACAAGAATATGGCACATTAGTGGCCATGTATGGTGTGCAACAGGACAAGGAATTTTTTCAACCAACACAGATTTACGCTGTATTATCAAATAACTGAGAGAAATATTAGATTGTCAACCTCTTTAATCCTACATATAGAGATGAAGCCCTCTTACAGTAATGTTCTTAGGTAAGTGAATTAAAAAAGAATTAATGATTCTCAGTTTTCAATCCAGAGCCTGGAAAGGAATGATGGCCCTTCTTTTTCCTTCTGATCTGGCCCTTCTAACCCATCCTACTACATGTCTCTGCCCTGCTGCTTTCTCACCTTAGTTCTGCTCTCACCATCCAGCTGCCTGTCTCAGAAAAATTACCTTGGTCCCACAGTAAAATAGAGCAAAATCGAGCACCAGCCTTTCCACCAGCCTCTTCTGATTCCCTCTCCCGCCCTCCCTCCCACTGTCATATGCCAAATCACAGCTTCCTGCCCAGGTACACACACTCCCTGCCAGAGCACCAGCCTGCCAGCACTGTCCAAGGCGATGTCATAGAGCTAAGGAAAGTGAGGATTTCTAAACGGATTATGGCAGTAATTTATTTTATACATACTCTTGGCAATAAATTCATTGCTTGCACACAATATGCTGCTGAGTTCCAGATCATTATTTTCCTAGCCACTCAGCACCAACACAACAGCTGCAGTTGGCCTGAAGAAGCTGAGGAGTGAGGTGAAGACACAAGCAGCAGCAGCAGCAGCAGCAAGATCCCAGTTATTTGCCAAATGTGACATTTTCATACAATAACACAACTGAAATAAGCATAGGCAAGCTTCTTTGTTTATGATGAGAATTTGAAAAATGATCCCAGTGAATTTAATCCACCCTTCCTGTGGATTAGGAATATAACCTACATCACTTTCAGGATTGTGGTCAAAGCCCACCACAAAGGAGAATAAGCAATCCCAAAGAAGGGACCAATAGGCCACAGAAGCAGGTGAGAAGGTAGATTTTATGGCTAAAGGAGAAAACTGGGTGGTTATTTTCACTTCCAGTGCAATACAAGGCACACAAATCCTATATAAATCCTGAAAACTTCTCTTAGCTGGAGGACTTCTCACAGGCAAACTGCCAGCCATAATGTAAAGTTACTCAGTTACTTCAAGGAAAGAGGAATACACTGCATTTGCTGGTGAGTTTTTTCAGCAACTCTTTGGCCTCACCATGTGTCCAAACTTGATTTTCAGTTTGATTTTGTCTGTCTCACAATGTGTAAACTTCCAGATTCTTGGGAATTTCTGCCTTTGCCCAAGCTGTTTGATCAAAATCTTCTGTCCATATAGCTACCTACAGACCATCACCGAGCCTTCATCTGACTTCCACTTGATTTGCTTTCTCATTGTGAAAACTCCCTTTACAGTCAGATTTGTAGTAATTTCAAAACTAACATAATTTTTTCATCACCTTTTTGAAGTGTGGACAGCAGAAGGGGGCACACATCTAGTGCCAGATATATATGACCAGTGCTGTTTGCAGAGGAAATATGATCCCTTTATTCAGTGTTGTCTGTTTATACACCCAGTAGTTACCCAGCCATCACTCACTGGGCTCACTCAGCCATAGCCCTGCCCCAAAAGGTCATATTCAGTCACTGGCCTCAAGCTGGACTTTCAGAGTTACTGCTTCCCAACTCATAGGCTTCATCATACCAGGACTACCTGCTTCCTTTGCCCTACTAGTGTATAGCATTCCATTCACTTCAAAAAGGCAAAAAAAAAAATTATTTTCTTCCATCAGGGTGGGAGCACTCTTGTGTCAGCTTCACACATTTTTTCACAGTAAGACAACTCACCCATACAGCACAGCACTAACTGTGGGATCTCACAGAACCAACCAGTTCTTTTTCAAACCATCCAAGCTGCATTTCCTGCTATCTAAGAAATATCCTGTGTGTGACAGCTCAACAAGAATTCTTCAGGATGCACCATTTACGCCCTAAGAGGGAGGAAAATAGGACATGAAACTAAAGGGAAGAAACCTAACTATGAGGAGTCTAGGACAGATCCCAGTACAAGTTATTTCTAGATACAGAATCCCATTTGAGAGCTCAGTTTTTCTCATGCAGAGAAAAACAAATTGACCACATACCACTCAGCCATGCTGTTCATCTACTATGGGTTATGTTTGCCATGGAAATTGTATTTATTCACCTGACTTTTGACCAGCTAGAGATACAACACTTTTCACCACCTAAGAATTTTCACTTGTATTTACATTCCAGCTGGGGACTGTGGAATTTCACTCAAAGATCTCACCACAAAGGGCATGCTCTGTCAAAACAAGAGCAAAAGCATAAAGAGCCTGCCCTCCAAATACCCTATTTAACCTTAGTGTAAGGTGATGCAATCCATTTGAAGACAATGTGCTACTGGCTGATTAAGCTAGTTAAGGCCAGCATTGGGTTTGACTATACTATTCAGTACATCTGAATAGGCTTTTAGGCACTGGCTGAAAATATAATGGAATTCTATGACTGATGTTCTATTATTTCTGCCAATACACTGTAGAAAAACAATTTTATTTCATTCAACCAGAGACACTTTAAGGGGAAAATACACAGAAAACCCAAATCCTTAGAGATTGAAATCACTAGTTCCAGGAATGAAGAATCAAGATCTATTTCAGAATTTATTGGACCACAGAGAAGGAGTTCGAATTTGCACAAATTTTGTGTAAAGGGACATAAACTTGGGGAACTCTGTGCTGCTGACACTCTCAGCAGGGGCTGAAGACTCTTTCTGGCTGAAGTTCACACTGATTTACAGTGCTCAGCATCCTATCAAGACAAAAACATGTTATTCTTATTATCTTGCATTCTTTCCTTCCACTCAGTTGTGGAGTATTGATTCCAACACCATATAGTCCGGTGTGCTAGGAAAGATGGCAATCACTAAGAGTTGCAATTATATTAATTTTATGGTAGGACTGTTTGCTGAAGACACATTTTCCTGACCAGAACTATGGATTTCAGTTTTACCCATGTACACACCAGTTACTTGAGATGAGCTTTGATTTCTCCTATTGACAGGATTCCACTTCAAATAAACAATCAGACATTTGGTGGGCCAGAATGGGAGTCAAAATTACTCCCACTGACTCCCAAGTGACTGGTTCTGCACATTTAGCAGATATGGCACTTGTCCAGTGAAGGTGAAAACAAGACTTAAGTCCCACCTCCAATTAACACTCAATCATAAAAAATGGCATTTGCCACATGAACTGCTGGATTTCCAGAAAAGACCAAACAGATCTCTGGACTGAGTTCTTACTAGGAGTACATGAGATAAGGACTGCAAGCATGGATCAGGCACTGTGGGGACTTTAGGCAATTTCCCACAATGCAGCTAAATCACTTGACTGCAAGTCTTTTGGAGAAGTTGAAGATACAATTCTGTCGTCTGCAGGACAAGTCTCTTTTGAAGACCTGTTCTCAGCTGAGTGTTTCTGTTAATATAATATAATACTGCCCCAAACTGAAAGCGTAGCATCTGTTTTCCATTAAGAGGAGAGATCATGCCCTTGACTCCCTTTCACACAAAATGAGACTAATAGACTAAGAAAAAGCTCGATTAACACACACTAGCCATGTTCCCTGGGAATTCACTGAGTCTTGCAGGTAAAGCTCCTCTGTGAGCTCCTGCAAACTCTAGAGCTCACATTAGCTCTAGACTGTATTCAAATCAGATAGAAAATGTTTTTTCACATGGGCTAGTTCAAACAGAATTCAAGCATGATACCTACAGAGCATTTTGTACTGAGGAAAATTTCA
Organism: Climacteris rufus; assembly: GCA_013398175.1. NCBI lineage: Eukaryota > Metazoa > Chordata > Aves > Passeriformes > Climacteridae > Climacteris > Climacteris rufus. The sequence goes on along the minus strand of VZRZ01000218.1, from coordinate 78,685 downwards.
TCTAAACAATGAGCCATTTTTCTAACCATTTCTACAGTATTATCATTTAAAGCTGTCAGTGCCCCGACTGCACTAACTGGCATTAATTACTCTGACCAGCCTCACACCTGGAACTTTCCCACACACCCTGTCCATGGGCCCAGGAGCTCCCTACAGGTCCAGCCCTGAGCTGACTACAGCCCTTGCTCGAGCTCTGTTTTAGGGCTGCTGGTCTCCAGAGAAGCCACAGCCTTGCCTGGGCCTGATCTTGAATCCCATGTTTTGGACATTGTTTATGGACCAGTCTTGTCACTACAGATCTTCCCCATGACCACTGGACTCTGTCCAGAGGATTGACTTCCTATCTTGACCTCGCACTTGCTTCATCATCACAAGTTTACCTGATGATCTGAACTCTTGGTTGCATCTGACCCTGGTCTGCTCTGCTTGCTTCATTTGGGTATGGTGGAACTAAACCTTGCCTGGTAAACCTGTTGCCCTGCAAGGCATATTACTGTTGTTGGCTTTCAGGTTCCCATCCCTTAGGGAGCTGCTGGCCCTCTGTCGTGGTTTCACGCCAGCCATAAACCAAACCCCACACAGCCGCTTGCTCACTCTCTCACCGGCAGGACTGGGGAGAGAATTGGAAGGGTAAAAGTGAGAAAACCCACAGGCTGAGATAAAGACAGTTTAACAGGGAAAGCAAAAGCTGTGCACACAAACACATCAAAACATGAAATTAATCCACTGCTTCCCATGAGCAGGCAGGTGTTCAGCCTTCTCCAGGAGAGCAGGGCCCCAACACATGTAATAGTTACTTGGGAAGACAAACACCATTGCTCCAAATGTCCCCCCCTTCCTCGTCTTTCCCCTCACTTTACACACTGAGCATGATGTCATATGATGTGGAATATCCCTTTGGTCAGCTGGGGTCACCTGTCCCAGCTGTATCTCCTCCCAGCTTCGCATGCACTCCCAACTTCCTTGCCAGCACGGCGGTACAAAAAGCAGAAAAGGCCTTGTATCTGTGTAAGCTCTGCTCAGCAATAACAAAAACACCTCTATATTATCAACCTTGTGTTCAGCACAAATCCAAAACACAGCCCCATACCAGACACTGTGAAGGAAATTAACTCTACCCCAGATAAAACCAGCACACCCTCACTGCCCCCTGACAATGCTTATCTACTAAGAAGAGAACTCTTCAAAAATCTTTTCCAGTTTTTAGGCAAATTAATCCAAGTGTCCCTACACAGACTGTTGAGAGGCTTCATTGTAAAGGCATATATTTACTGCATGTCCCGCTTTGGCCTTCATCTCTCAATCAGGGTCTCGGAGTGTAGGCAATGGGAAATGCCTGTGCAGCTCTTCATCAGGACACTCTTCCTTTGTGGTGATAAACCCTGTAATAAATACTATACATATTGGACCTTGCAGCAGGTCCAAAGGAGGGTCATGAAGATGGTTATAAAGTTGGAACACTTCTCTTATGGAGAAAGGCTGAGAGAGTTGGGGTTGTTCGGCCTCAAGAAGAGAAGGATGGGTGTGACCTTATAACACTTTCCTGTACCTAAAGAGAGTTTATAAGAAAGGTGGGGATGAACTTTTTAGTAGTGCCTGTTGGATTAGGACAAGGGCTAATGGTTTTAAACTAAAAGAGTGTTCATTTAGACTAGCTAAAAGGAAGAAAATGAGGCCAGTGAAACACTGGAACAGCCTGCCTCATCCCTGGAAACATTCAAGGTCAAGTTGGACAGGGCTCTGAGCAACCTGATCTAGTGGGAGGTGCCCCCACTCCTTGGAGGAAGGTTGGAAATGGATGACTAAACTTTAAAGGTCCCTTCCAACCCAAACTATTCTATGATTCTGTGATTATAAGATCAGCGTCAAATGGATTCACAGAACAGTGGAGCAGGCACAAGAGGGTATGCATACGAATATACGCATATGCATATACATACAAATGCTGCCTAGGCCCAGCCAAAATCACACAGTCCTGCTGTGGATATGTCAACATCCAAGAACAAATACAGTTCTGGCACACTGTGAAGAGCACTGCTGCCATATAGCTGCAAACAACAACAAATGCAAACGATACAATGCACAGCTATAAATCACAGTTTACGTGGCAAAGCAATACCAAGAGCTTCTTACAGCTCAGTCACATCTGCACTGCTACTGGCTAAAGCACTGTGTCAGAGACATCCAAGGATCTGGGATTTCAGGAAATACAAAATTACACTTACAAATTACTCTGCCCACTAACACTTAGGCCATATGACAACAATGCTATAATAACAAACAACTCCCAATTAAGTATTGTAATACAAAATGGAAAATCCTATGCTTCCCTGAAAAAGTTAATTACAGCACAAATGAGGCTATGTTTTAATCTGCTCACATCAGTGGAAATAGAGAGTAGTTCTGGTGACTTCAACAGAGCTCCAAAGGATTGACACACCAGCACAGGTGACATCAGAATCTGGTTCATTGTCCTTTCCATCATTTTGACTGTTAAGCCTCCATTCAACATACAAAATTATCAAACTGTGGCAGAAAAGTCTTGTTGGGTGCTTTTGCCGCTCAGAGAGTAAATTAAAATGCTTCCTAAGGAAGGCTTATAAGGACATGTCAAAGGGGAAGATGGAAGATTGTGATGGTAATTTGCTTAGAATTTCCTTTCTATTCTCTCTCTTCTCACAATGTTGCTTGAAAAGGTTAGTCAGTTTCAACTATATCTGACACAAGTGACGATATTTCTGAGACATTGACTCCAGACAGTCAACATGACAGTCACTACTGTAGAGGAAAGCCCTTACCAGTGCTTCCCTACTGATGGGAAGATGACAGCATAAGATTAGGTCTTCGCTGACCCCAGAGAACCCATTCAGGATTGAAATGCCCATTCTTGAAGGCAGTTAGAGAAAGCAGTTCAGTTCTTTAATGTCTTTATCAGGCATCAAAGCTGTGGTGGATGCCACATGAATACCACAAGCTGCCATCCATGTTCCCTCAGTTCCACAATTAATGGAATTACTTGTCTTCTACTGTATTTATTGATACTCAGACCACAGTCTTCTGTAATCATTGACCCATGATTAGCAGCGGATTAGCCAATTCAGATAACAGGTCTGCAAACTAGAACTGAGAAAATAGCAGTCTTTTTTTAGGCAATGCATTTCCAGAATTAGCATTAGACTGTAAAGTCTTAGATCTCCTGAAACGCAGCACAATGGTCTCCAGGAACCCTATGGACAAGATTTTTCTTCTTCCAACAGAGACAGTTTCCTGGCTTTTTTTCTTGGCTGAGTGGAAAATAGTAATACTTTCATGCTAGAGTGAGAGAGAAAATAAAAAAAAAGGGGGCAAATACAGTTACCAGATTGTTGGAGAATGGTTTGAACAGCCTATTCATCTCAGCCGTCATCTTCTGAGATGCAGCTTCAGGTGTTCCTCTTGCCTTAATCTAGGCACAGGTATCCTTTGCCTAGGTTGTCTACAGATTCTACCTGCTCTGAAGGCTCTTCTGGGAAAGCCCATGGATTGAATGTACTCGACTCTCAATGCTGAAGAGCCCAAAGAATACATGAAAACAACTGATCAGAAAGAAAATACTAAGTACATACATACTCCAGGCAAGTGCATACTTGAATGTATTTCAAAGAGCAATAAACGCCTAAGATTTTCCTTGGCTTTAGCGACTGAGTGAGCCCACAGCCAGGTATTTCTGAGGTCACTTCCATAAAGAGGGTGGACAAATGCTGGAATGAAGCTTTGAGTCTCAAAGATGTTCTTAAAATGTAGAGTATGTTGAAGCTCACTCACGAAGTTAAGACACAGGAACTAGGACCTTGCAACAACGAGCAGCTTGTGAAGGTAAAAACACCGTGGGACTTGGATTAGGAGTATGACACTGGAGTTTCTTATGAATCTGGGAACTCTGAAGCATATATGGAGCTTGAATAATTTTTTCTGTCAATCAGTGGTAGGTTTCATTTATTTATAGCTTTTTATGTGTTAGAGACCTTGGACTCTACTTGAGAAGACTATGTCCTGACCATCACCTGTGGTTACCTCACTCTTGGAAGGACTCTTGTGCAGTGACAAGAAAGCTGAGTGCTGTTAGCTGATGATAAGAAGGTCAGGGACTGAGCCACTGATTCTGCAAACTTCACCTTTTGAATCCAGAGATAAATGGAGACATTTACCTGACATGACTGTGGGTACTTTATACTAATCTCAACAACTAATTTGAATACTGGATCACTCAGGTCTGTGACTTATGCTAATAAAATGTTAATATTTTGCCAGAAACTAATTGATTTATCCCTGCTTTAGACAAAATACAAACAATGTTAAGATTTTGTGAAATGAGTTTGCCGGTTTGATGGCAGACAGAAAAGTCAAACAATGGTAGCAGAGAGAAGCTTGAAAAAATCCCATATCTGAATAAATTTACCAGTACAAGATTCATTAATGGGAGCTAGATTGGGGTAAAAACCCCCATCAGACCTCACAGTTTTGAGAATAGTTAAATCTGCACAACTTTATTTATAGGTGAAGTCCACAAAGTGAACGAAAAAAAGATATGCAGCCACTCATACTCTACATGTACTTGACTATAGCAGCTAAATTTTATGCCTTATAGTCTTTCATCAAATTCCTAAGCATTCCTCTTTAGCATGAAGGAACAACAAGCAGTTTTCACATTTCTTGTCCAGGAACATTCAGAATCCATTTTACTTCTTTGTTCAAAGCCTGACCCTTCTGCCCCACTGCCAGAGTATGGGGATAATATGGCAAGTGTTGTCTTGAATGAAACATGAGCAGAAAAACTGGACTTGGATGGGTTGAGCTGATGCCCGGGTTATAGCTCTCCAGAAATTGAGCTGAACAATCTTCTGCCTTGTTTCTGTGTATAAAGTCATGCAACAAACCACCTTGGAGATGATGATTGCCCCAGTGAAATCAGAATTTGACTGAACAAAGCCCAGATTTTTAGATACCTGCAGTTAAGAAACTGAGTTATTAGAATCTATGCCTTGGGGACTGTTCAGGAAGAGAAAGGAATACAGAGGAACAGTGTATGACTACTTACATGATAATTTGAAGTCAGATACTGTCCTGGAGAAGATAAGCTTTTCAAGGCAGAAATTCCTCCACAGATTTCCTCTATCCTGACAGGCTCTGGCTGACTGTTCTTTGTCCAGATGCTGATGTTTTCCAGGTGCAGAAAGCAGGCAGATGATGCTATTTGCATATGAGGGCAAAAGAAGTAGAGCTGAGATTTGCTCATCCTGCTTATAGCTCCATCCATACTGTTTCAGTCTTGTTCAGTTGCATCAAGCATGGTGTTGGCAGAGAGAGAGCAAAAACTAGGGGGATGCAGGAAGAGTCACAGACTTTTTCAGCTTAAGGGCACTAGGGCAGATGACTCTTGACCTCTCAAGAGTCACTTCAATATAAACTTCTTTCACCTTGCATTTGTCAGTAGTACAGCACCTGCTTTATAGGTACTTCATAAACATATGGTCACCTTCATCATCATCCCATGTAAAATACATTACTCTGAAAACACAGGCCATGTCTGGGCCTCTTGGCTCCAAACCCATGCCTTACTTTCATGGACTTTGTTTTAGGTCAGGACTATTCTGGGGTCTGGGACTGGCTTTGTTTCGTGTCTTGTTAGACACAGAGAACACTGAGACTGCTTAGCACGTAATAAAATAAATAATAACCCTAAATGAATGGGAAGCCCTGAACTATGAAATTAATAAGAGCATTTTCAAAGGTGTCCTGACAATGTTTTACAGGTTTCAAGCAACAGCTCGATCGCTCATGATCAAGGTCTGATCTTTCAGGCTTGGCATCTCTCACCCCAACACTTTGAAGTGTATCTGTGCTGAAGAAAACTTGCTGTGCTTGTTTGCTGCTGGTGTGTGTGGTCACAACAGCAGCATCCCCATTCCAAGGACAAAAGCCTTTTGTCTTGCAGCACATTCTGCCACAGTAAGCACGGGGGTGAGACCGCACCTCACCTTTTATCCCAATTTCACACGTTGGCTTCACAGCATTAATAAATTGGTTTCATTTGCCACACATTTGGCAGGAGAATTTTCTAATAACATTTTTATCCCCTTTGAGAACATGAATCACTCACATGCTGAGTATAAAATTACTTCCCTCCCTCTCCTTATTAAAGGCACCGCACGTTAGCAGGGGTCAGGCACTCAGCCTTGCCAGTGGCAAAGTCACAACCAAGGGCACGGCTGGGAGGCTCGGCTGCAAAGCTCACTGCTTTGCTTTCTTACAGGGGGTGGATAACCTATTTAGCACCCAGAATATATGGTTTTCTCCAACTGTCAATCCTACCTGGTTGGGATACAGATTGAGAAAACGTGTGAGATGCACCGCGCTGCCCACACAGCTGCTGCAAACAAGAGCTCCGTAAAACGTGTGCAGCAGATGTCTGCTGCTCCTGCTCTTGTGGAGGCCACCAGAAGCTCCCACGGGGAGCCTACCCACACCTCGGATAATGGTCCCTTCACAGCCATAGGTACCTTGGAAGCCACAGGGGTTTTGCCTGAAAGCAGGGGGGGGGGGTGTGGGTCAGCAACAACGCAAAAATGGCAGTACTCACACATTTATGTATCCATCTGTCTTTGATTTCTAAGTTCGAAAAGAGAAAAACACTCACTTTTTCTGATTTCAAAATAATTTGTTTTCATAGAGAGATTTTTGTTTGAAAATACACTTTAAACAGCAAGCAGGTCATGCTACTAGAGCTAGTTAAGTATTTGACTTGAGGAGCACTGCATTCTGAGTGTCATTTTGTTCCAAGTGCACACCCCAGTCAAAATGCCCCCCTTGAAAATACAGACCTGTCCTCAGATTACCTTTTCTCCCAAGTTCTTTGCAAAGACTCTCTGTAATGTTTTAAGGAGGAAAGACAAGTAAGAGAGATGGCAAGAACTAGCATGGACAAGGAGCTACAAACTAATCCATGCTGCCAGGTGGGATCACTGGGCCATCACAAGTATGCCTGGATCCCAGGCATGGATTCTTGTGGTATCACAGGGACCTGAGGAATGTGCAGGGGAATTCTGCTCAGGCCTCGCTGGTTTTCCTCTCGAGATCTTGCAGGTTACATGCTGTGTTACCTCATGCACTCAAGGTATAACTGCTCAGCAGCAGATCTTCAAGATCACAAGGAGATTTGCTGGCAGTGGAATAGTCCTGTAAGGAATTTAGACATCTTCAGGTTTGGCAGCAGCTTTGCCAATGTTTTGGCCTGTCCTTGAACAATCTAGGTGTTGGTTCTTGGTGGCAGTGTTTTTTTTCTTTTCCATGAGGCCTTTTTATTTTATTTCTGAATTGTTCATAGGGATATACACACAAGAGTGATACAAGGTATAGCCTGAAGCTGTTATTTCAGTGATGATGTCATGGATCCCCCACGTTACATGAGAACAACACTGTGACACCAAATGTCAGCACATTTTGCCCAAACATGCTACATGGTGCACAGAATTTGTCCACAGTTCCTTTAATGATTTTAGATCAGTTATGTGGGGGTGAGGTTTCATATCCAGCACGGCATGCAAACTGCTCCCTATCAACATATCCATATTTAAATATGGAAATGAAAGGTCAAATGTAGTGAAGACCACGGACAGTCAGTTGTTTAGTGAGCACAAGGTTTCCAGGGCTTTTCCCATTTGACCCTTTGAGGCATGTTGCACTTTTTCTAGCTTCTGAGTCATTGGCAAGAAGAGAGGAGTGCCAAGATCACAACAAAAACACAATCATGTGAGGCATCTACCCTCTTCTTCTGCCGGCATGAAAATAGCAGCCAGCAGGAGAGCCTGCACCGCAGCTGTCTGGGCTAGGTTTGATTGGTCAGATAAATCACATTGTATTGTTTCCATTCCTTTGGCTCAGGGAATGTGTAAGCACTTCAAAACTGAATGCTTATGCATGAGAACTTTAAACTAGTTTACTTAAATGCACACATATGTATCTTTGACATTGACTTTTTACAGATTTTCTTGTCAATAAAAGTAAATTGCTTGACTGTTCACAGAAAGTTAACATAAACAGAGTCAAAGTGAATTCCTATTTTAAGGTTGGGTTTTAGCACGTGACTGCCTTCAGTGACAACTCTGTCAATAGAAATTATAAAGCCTTTACAGCTGTGCCTTCATGCCACCACTGCACTGAAGTCATTTTTCTGACCAAGAGCTCTGAACTTTAAGGAATAGCAGAGCAAACACTGAATGCCTGTTTCAGAGAGAAGAACTCGCTGATTTATGGCAAGTTGTGGGTAATGGAATTGTCTCAGCTCATCAGAGGATGCAGACACTGTCCAGTTACTTCCCAACTGTGCAAATGCTTTTGTTCCGGGGCTGACAACTCTATACCTTTTCACCACTCCTCAGGTTCTTCTTTAGGGTGATGGAGAAAGTCTTTCAGCATACAGTAAAAAATCATACCTCACAATCTTTCCCAACTCTCACACATCTCGGGAAGCAATCACAGCTGCTGTACAGAAGGAGTCCCAGCACCTCCTGCCTACCCACCCCCTCTGCACCATGAAGACATTAAAGGAACAGGGAAAGAGAATCAAAATACTGTATGTTGAGGAGAGTGTCTGGAACAAAAGGAGCGAAAGATAGGGAAGCATAGGTGGTCGTGAATTTTTAGGACAATTACAGATAAGGAGTATGGGAGTACAGATTAATTAACTCAGGCCAGAACACTTGGTGTGTTTCTAGTTTCTCTCTCTTTGCTGTAAGTCCCACTTACATGAAGTCCACATAGCAACTCTTCCTCCAGCAGACTGAGCCCGAGGGCACCACGAGCTCCCCACCTGCCCAGTCCTCCCACTCCAGCTCAGTGTCACTCTTTGTACTGCTAGCATCAAACACTGCCTGATCCATCCCCCATGGATTAACAGAGACAGGCAGCTTTCCTGCACGCATTAGCACTGCTAAAACAGTGGCTGCTAAAGGGACAGAGGAAGGAGGAAAGTGATTCCGTTTGTGACATTTAAGACCAAATATTTTTATCTGGATACTCTTGGAGACCTGACCGACGGATGGAGTCAGATTTGTGTAGCTATTGTAAGGTTACCTCAGTCTTGAACTATCCTTGATCAACATGGTTGCTCCAGTCTCTGCTTCCTTTCATGTGTGAAGCAGCTGCCCTTGTTTTCTGAGGATGTGGGGTGGAACTGACACAATTAAAGGTCACCCTCCATCTGGGAAGAGAAAGTTCTGGTCTACAGTGAAGCATGGGCCTGGTTTCCATTTTGTCAGAGTTATGTAATCTCTAAATAAAAAATAATTCTGCTGTTCACTACAAGATCTTGTTGCTTAATGCTCCCTAGAAATGGCTGCCAGATTCCTGTACGAACATAGCACAGTGTTTTAAAACCTACATAGATTGGAAGTTCTTTAAATTGTAAATTCAAAGCATTATTTTATAGAAAAGAATCTGTTCTCCCAACTGAAAAACAGGAGCGCCTGACTTTCAGAGGTGCTGAATTCCAGTTGAGGACAAAGGCAACTGCTTTTGGTTTTCTGCTGCCCTCTGAAAATAAAGTTTGCAGTATTAACAGCACATGTTAATAACATGCATTCTAGGTGCAGTTCAGAGACATGAAAATAAAATAGGGGGACACAGGATACACATAGAACTAAAACTTGACAAAAGCAGAACAGTCAAGCCTTTAAAGAAAAGCACCAACACCACCATTTGCCACTTCATATTTCATAACCCCAAATTCATAATACAACCGATCTATGTTGCAAAACCTGAACTCAGAAGTTAAGGCTTTCCAATTTAAATATGTGTGTTCAAGAGCCAGTGACAAAAATGTCATTTCTACCCAGGATTAGGTAAATGCACCCTCAGTTCTTTTAGACAACATGATTTAATTATTTTGCCCCTATCTTCACATACGTAAAAATGCACTAACTCAACAAAAAGTTCAACAACATTTCATTCACTTGTAGCATATACTTTAGTTTCTTTCTGTGCATACACAATGTCCAGTACCTGTGGATATCCAGCATCAGTTAAGGTTCACTTAACCTAAAAAATTGTGAATATATATTTCTCTGGAGAATCAGTTATGTACATTGCATTGTATAGATGTTAGTACAGATTATGTATACACAATACCTCATATTATCCTGTTTGTCTGCAGGAAATCACAAGATGTTTTGGGAAAGAAACCAACCCAAAAGGAGATGTGTTAAAGAACGCAGAGATCTGCTATTTTAACAAAATGCTTTAATCTGCCTCTAGTCAATTGACAAAATTAATTTTTCCTAGGCCTAAGCCATGGATCAGTGACAGTAAGACTGTAGACCTGCACTATATGGGTAGGTTATCTCTGTCATAAGTACCCTTCACTGCTGAGGATTCACTGGTAGAAGGAAAAACAGCAAAGTCTGTTTCCCCTTCTGCAGTGACAGAGATAACTTAGCTAAGTGGAGTTTGCTGAGGTTTGCAAGGAGAAGATCAAGCTACAAGTAATGATGCATGTAAGCTTTTGTTCCATCCATCGTGACTGTCACTTGTTTTGGAGTGAATGCATAAACAGCAGAAGAACCTGTTTCTAGAATACAGCTCCACAAACTGATGCAACCAAAGGCTCTGAAGATACAAGGCTGACGAAAACCATGATCAAAATTTAACATGGTGGCCAACGGGCCATGGCAGCACTTGAAGCAAGGATAGAAAAGAGGAAACACAATGGAGTGTCCTTGAAAGGGATAAAATAGGATCTGAATTAGAGATCAAACATAACTGATTTATAGCCATTTGCACAGGATCAAAAAATTTTCACCTCCAAATCCAGGACAGGTTTGCATCTGTGCCTGCTCTTGTTAGAGAAATAACTTTCACTCTTTGATGTCAGCACCCTCCTTGTGCATGGATGTCATGTCCAAGATTTCCTCACACAGGAGTTTGAGCCAGGTACAGTATACTTCTGTAGCATGGAGTCTATTCCAAACAAATATGAACACCCCTTGTACTGTGCATCCTTTCTTTCTGCATGTACAGGACACTCCTGAGAGGTTCCATCACTATACAAAGTTCCAGCCAGCATGCCTCTCTTGAAACAAAGAAGAACTGAAGGAATCTAAAGATTACAAAACTGCCATAAATTTAGGATTTAAATACCTTGCTTCTTCCCATGAGAAAAATCTTTCATCTTACTTTCTGGACCACCCCAATGAGCACACAGACAGCTACCTACTGCAGAAATTTCCCACACATAGATTACAGCACAGCACATGTATACTGCTTTTATTTCACATACCCTTTAGAAGCAGCTCCCCAACTTCCTGAAATCTGTGGTCACAAACTGAAAGCCACTGACATAAAGACACTGCACCTCATGGAGAAAGATGAGAAAAGCAGTGAATTAAAGATAGAGGAAATAAAGTTGCAGTGGGACAGTTGTGTAACAGATCGGTAATCATCAAGTTTGCTTTTAAATCAAGGTTTGCTTTATTCCTACATATATGTTCTTATTCAAACAAGAAATAGCTTGGGACATCCCACTTATTTAAGTCAGCCCTCAGGTGAAACTCTATGGTCAAGCTACTCCCTCTTCAGGCACAGAAGCCCACTGGAGTGCTGGTAACTGTGCCAAGTATTTGCCTGCTTGTAATATGTTTTCCTCTGCTACATCTAAAGCTCAGCAAGACTGGAGGATAAAATGCTTAGGGACTGGTCTGCCCTTCTTATACTTAGAACTTTGAGTTGATGTGCACCTATAGGCACCCTGGAGGTGCTCCATATGCACCACCACACAGAGGTGCATTTTTGCAGGCCCTGACATGACATTCTGAGCAACTAAGACATATCCAGGAAATCATTTTCCTTGCAGTACCATCCCATCATTGGTATCCACCACACACATACTGAACCCCTCACCTTCTTTATTCCTATTTACTGGGAAGGCCACATTAGGGACAATAAGTTCTACTTAAAGGAGCTTTACTGGGGAAGCAAAAGCATGTGGCTCTCCAAAACAGATTACAAAGAGAATAAACATCCAGCAATGCAGAGAGAAATCTCCACAGTTTTTAGACAGCTGTACAGCTGTCATTAATGAAAAGGAGAGGAAATCTTTTCAAAGTGAAAATATGCCTAGATCTGCCCCTGTACATTAGAGAGGCAGGACATCTAAGCATCGGGTTTTAATGAGGTAGAGCCTGAAAAGAATTCCATATATGTTAGGTGATGTAAGAAGCATTCTGTCACAGAACAGAAAGTGTTGCAACCATGCCTCACTGCATGAATCAAATTACTAGAAAAACAGCCAGAATCCAAACACGGAAGATACCTCATAATTTAAGACTGTTAAAACAAAACTCGTACTGTTGCACATAATCTTGCATAGGCAATGAAGAAGTAACTGAACGATCTGATGCTTGGGTTCTCATTCATGTTCATACGTATTTGCAGAGACAGCATATTTGTAGAGATTGAATCTGAAAGGGCACCTTCATTGCCATTTTTAGCATGCCTAATGTAAATTTCACTAAGCAAGAGATCAGTGTGATTCACTTGCTCATGCTGCTGATATGATGATTTTGAAGTGAATAAAGACCTTATGATCAGTTCTATCTGGCACTGCTCTGCTGCAAACACTCCAGAGAGAATTGGGATTGTTTAACCTGGAGAAGAGAAGGCTCCGGGGAGACCTTATAGCACCTTCCATTACCTGAAGGGGCTACAAGAAGGCTGAAGAGGGACTTTTTACAAGGGCATGGGGTGATAGGACAAGGGGAAATGGCTTCAAACTGCAAGGCAGTTGATTTATATTAGATATTGTGAAGAAATTCTGTACTGTGAGGTTGATGAAGCACTGGAACAGGTTGCACAGAGAAGCTGTGGACACCCCATCCCTGGAAATGTTCAAGATGAGGTTGGATGGGGCTCTGAGCAACCTGGTCTAGTGGCAAGTGTCCTTGCCTATGACAGGGGCTTTGGAATGATATGATCTATAAGGTCCCTTCCAACCCAACCATTCCATGATTCTATGTTTCTGTGACATCCTGTACATCTGCCTGCTGCATTCTTTGGTTTAATGAACTCAAAATGAGATCATTCCTCTTAAAAAAAAGAAGTGGAGAGTGTGGGGACAATAGAAACAATTCATGCTATTTAGACACTTACATTTTGCTTCTCCATTCTGACAAAGGATGCAGGATACAGTATTTTACACTTCCAGTGAGGACTCATCAAAAAAAGTTGCTCTTGGTGGCTAAAAGCATAGGTGACTGTACTGCTTGCAATAGATACAAGTCTCCAACAGGGCCTTAAATCCAAAGGGACACACTAGACGATCCATACTGGGAATCAAAAGTATTAAAGCCATGACCCTTGGCACGAACAGAGGCTGCTCAGTGTGGTAGTATCCCTGCATATAGCTGTCAGTAGATCTGTCTCATCACTTACAGAAAGGTCTCAACCATCTCCTAAAGCACAAAATTAGAGCAGGGAATTGAAGACCTAATTAGCAGTGACTGCATCAGGCAACAGAAGGTGGAAATGGGGCTGCACACAGCTCAGGGACATATTTCTCTTTCAGACAGACCCTGTACAACGTTCACCTTCAGCATCTGACCCAGACCTCCCGTCTTCACGCAGGTCTTAGGGAAGGCTGAGCACGAAGCTCTGTGGTGTTGCTGCAGCTGTGACAGATGTGCTGCCGCGTGTCGCTGAAAGCCTGGCAGTGTTCCCTGGGGCACCCGCGCTTCCAGCACCAGCCAGGTGAAAGGCGGCTGCCACTCGCCCCAGCACCAGCTGGAGAAGCCACAGCAATGTGTAAAGAGTGCCAGCAGTGGGAGCCTCGGGGGAGAAGAGGGAAAGAAACGACGTCACTGTAATGGAACCCTTCCCTGCCTGACTGTCTGTCTGTCTGTCAGCAAGGACTTCTGAGTCAATAAATACCAGTCAGAACGCACAACTCCTGCTGACCCGCAGTCCCCCCTTCATCTCTGGAGAAAATAAACATGGGCTGTGGGTGCTGAGCTCCTCTGTCTTCTTCAGAGCCTCCATTGTATTTGTGTTTGCAACATTTCAGCCAGCAACACTGGGCAAGGTTCACTCGGTACTCCCAGGAACTCGGAGGAACTCCCTGGTTATTATGAGATCGCCCCTTCACTGCAAAACAAACGGTTCTTTACAGATACCCTCTCAGGGGTGTTCCCTTACAGCTGTCCAGGAGTCAGGAGGGGTCAGGACAGGAGGGATTTGACACAGTGTATAAATCCTCTCGGTGAAAGCTGCAGCCCCCAGAACAATGCCACTCACTGTCCAAAGCATCCACGGGAACAGGACCTGCCTCTGAAAAGCCTACAGGCACCCTGTCTCACACCTCAGGCTGCAGCAGCACCTTACATGTCTGCAGGCAGCTCAAAATCAGATGCAGAAGGGAGCTCCTGATCACTCATGTCTCAACAGAAACACCAGCTGCCATACCCCAGTTTTCCTTCTTCCTAGGGGAAATCCTTGGTTTGGGATTCTCTTGCTGTTTTATTCCACATCTTAATTGTCCTTGCCATTAGTCAACGTTCACAGTGTAGTTGTCAAACTACTGATTTAAAAACAAAAGGCGGGGAATGAGGGGACAGAAATGACTTTGTTTTTCAATTTGGTAGCAGAAGCAGCAGACTGCCATTTCATATTTGGCCTGGCCATTAAAGGAGGGGAGGCATACTTCACATGTGGGCTTCCCCGGTACTTCATGACAATGGAGAGATTCAAATGCTTTCTGCATTGTGTTCCCCATACTTCAAACTGGATCCTGGTGCTGCTAAGTCCCTCCAGGTCTATTCTCTAGGGCCATGATGCTGCTTGCTACCAGCCTGATCCCATTCCCAATTTCCAGTTCCAGATTCTCTGTACCCTTTCTTTGACACTGTAAGCACATTAAGGAAAGGACTATTTTACACAATACCTGGAAAACACCTGACACATCAAGATGCTCCATTAGTAATTCAAGGAGTTAAAAGATAGAAATATTTAAAGATATTTCAATCTGGCAAGGAAGGTGCAGGACTACGTGCCACTTTGAGTTAAAAAGAAGATATATTATTACTGTCGATTTTTGACAACAGAGAATAGAGGGGATATTCTTCAGTCAAATCAGAGTATATAAATATTCCAGCAGGTTTCAGGTCACTTGTCTCCTGAGCTACTGGGGTCATTCTGAAAGCCAAGGCTGGTTCACAATTTGCAGAACTTGCTTTCTGTTTTTCACCAAGAGCACTGTTGTTAACACCACTATCCTGTAAGCCTGAGAACCTCTCCAATCATCACAGGACAGCCCTGAGGCTGAGTGAGAATGAAGGTGAGCCATGCTTCACCTAACCTGAACAGAAGAGTGGCCCAACAGCACACAAGGGTGGAGAATTCATCTCACAGGCCACGTGCACAACAGTGTGTGGCATAAGGTGTCCAAGAGAAACTTCTCAGAGAAAAAGGCAGCATAGCAATCCTGAGTGATGTGAGCTGGTCTGGAGGGCACAGTCTGCCCTGCTGTACACTCAGAGCCCCTGCCTCCCAAGCCCTGCAGCCCATGGAGAACTCACTGTAAATCATGTCCTAGAAATCATAGCTTTGATTTTAAAAAGCTTCTGACCACTGCAGCTATGGAAATAACTGTGAGAACCTGAACGAGGGGTAAACCACTGCAGCAAGGCAGGGCTGCCTTGGAGCTGGAAACAACAGTTCTCACATCACCTTCTTGAAACAGTGACTCATTTACTCCATAGAAATGGAATTTGGCACATTCCCCTAACTCATAAACATAGTATTTTACCAATATCTGTAGTCAGGTACCCAACATGAGTTTCTGGCCAGCTTGCAAACCAAATGCACCCAAAGCCAGGGCAAAACAGGTCACAGGCTCTTTGTGGCAAGGGAAGCAGCTGGCACATGGCAGCAGCAAGGCTGAGGACCGTGATCTGATACACTGCTGAAGCCATCTACAAATTAACTCCTTCCCAGGCACATACCAGAAACAAAAAAAAAAGTCCTGGGCTATGTTTCTTGAAACAATACTTCACAAAACAAGGCCCTGACAATGGAGATAGATTGCCTGGAGACATTGTGAGGCCAAGAAAAGATAAAAGCTTTCTTAAAAGAATGGTTGAAAATATTCATTGCCATATTGTGGTGATGACTATTTTCAGCAGATATGGGCCACAGCTGCACATGTTTGTGTGAAGAAAGGAAGACAAGAATGAAAGGATTTTTTTTATATCATTACCATTTGGTCCTGTCTCATTGCAGAATACACAGAATCTGCCTTTGCGAAGGATGGGTTCTTTTGAATCCTTACGGCCTGGAGCCAGAGCTAAGGTAAACAGCTGTTAATTAATTTAATTTAAGCCATTATTGAGATAAATAACCTAACTCACTTTGCAGCAGTGAGTTCCTGGCCTATAGGTTCTACCAGGTCTATGTACTGTATGAATAATAATATGTTGAGAAACTATCAATGTTGCGAAGTCAAACGCTCAGATGTTAAGGATCATCAGTAATAAGCCTGGCCTTATTTCAGCTCTATGAGCTACCTTACCATGTGTGATTACATAACCACATAACAACTTTCCATTGGATCTCTACTGAAAGTTCTGTGTATTCAAGGTCTTCTTTTATACTCATTGTTCAATAAGTGCCTCGTGTCTTACACTGCATTTCATCCAAGCACTGCTCTGAAGACCGAATCATTACTTTCCTAGTTTTGGGGGTTTTTTTCCTCCTAAATTACATAAATTAAATATAAATTTATGCTTTTCCAAGGTGTGGAAATTCCTGTTCTGTTTCTGGAGACAAACATCTGAAGTCCATGCCTCTCCTTTGTCATATTTGCAGTCCTACCTGCAAGCCCCCCAACCGTTTCTCAGAACACCAAGATACTGAGCTCAGCAGCTTATTGTCCCAATGTCTTCATTCACAGTATTTCAGTCTCATGTCCCTACCTTTTGCAGTCTTGTCAGAAAAGTTCCTTCTCCTCTCCCATGGTCTGTCAGACAAACACTGCAGCCACAGCAGAGGGAGTAACACTGTTCATCTCCTGTGCCTTGACATAGCGTGGGCACACCATGTACCCCACTGCTCTTGTGGGAGGGAAGGTTGCCATCCACTCCTGGGCAGAAATCCTTCAGAGAACATGCATTTCTAATGTCTTTGTGTGAAGTGGGACTTCCTGAGGCTCACAACTTGAGTAAATGTGGGAAAGTTTTAACGGAAATGGGCAAGTATACATTCCTGACATCAGAGAGATCCTCTGCCCCATCTGCTGATCAAAAGACAACTCTTCCATCCAAATGAGGTAGGGATTATTAATTGTTTCTGGTGTCCCTTCCAGAGTTTTCTAGCGTATATGTGAGAATAGTCTTCCACAACTTTTTCTGAAAACTCATTTATTTTCCCTCCATTTTTCACAGAAAGGGGAAAAGAAGGATGCAAAATACAGAGATTAATCCTTGACACGGCAAATTTCACCTTAGTTATTTCAAATGTAGCCAAGTCCATGCACAACTGAAAACAAGGTATTACAATTATGTGGCATACATTTTCAACATACATAATTATAAACATTTCTCTATATGTTTGCTATAACAATCAGTTTTCAGGACTATTACTGTTAAATTCAATACAAAACTCTGGTTGGGTCTCATAAGGATTAAAAGGTGTGCTAAAATGTTACAAATCTTAATTCAAAAACTTGTTCATAACCTTCCTATTCTGCATGGAAAATGTTTGGCTCAGTCTGAGCAACTTCTTCAACTCCATACCCACAGCCAACCCACAGCAATCATAATGTAGAGTTTTATTTGCCTGCCCCAGTACACAAGTCGTGGACAAAAACAGAACAATGCAGCAGGGTGCCCATCACAGATTAACCAGGGAATCATTAAGGATTCCAAGCTATCAGCTTGGGGACTCACCTTCCTCTTTTTCTGCCGGCAGCCCACCTGTCTTCCCAAATCTCACGGCTACTCTCCTTCAACCCCTTGTCCCCACCCTGGCACACCTTGGATTCCACTTCGGGTGAACATTTGTTCATGGCCTGTGCCATGCAAGGCACATGGAAAGCAGGCTGGAGAACAACAGGAAACCATGAATTTCTCATGCTAAAGAAAGCAGAGACCAGAAGTGGACCAGCAAAATACTTACATTCCTAACTCCTGTGACACTGTGGTCAGGGCAAGCTCCAGCTCAGTTTTTTATCAGCCTTAGCATCAGGGTTGAGGACTGATTAGGAAATTGAATTGCCTTCTCCCTGCAAAGGCCAGAGGAGAAGGTGATTTTTCTGGCTTTGGTGATGTGCTTTGAAAGGGGATCCCAAGGAACATTGGTAGGGGAGTCAGCAGTACTGCTGCTTTAGTGGTACCTGCTTTGTGGACAAACAAATTACTTCAGTTTCCAGTGCTGTCAATCTGGAATGCCTCATCACCACCAAATTAATAAAAATGTCTTTAAAAAGTGAATAAAACCCATGTAAAAAGCAGTACGTAGCCAGTCGTCTGGCGCTTGAAGCCCAAGACTCGATGGTAGTGAGGGAGCAGGGGGTCTCTTTCTCACCTAGGTAATGATTATACGAGCCCCATAAGGACATAGTTAAATCAAGTATTAAGAAGACTGCACTTAAGAGGGGGAAAATATGTCAATCACACTTCGCCTTTGACAAAAGGAAATTCCTTGAAACTGAGAATGGGGAGAGAGCGGGAGGGAGAGTGTCTCGTCGTGTGGGTGGCCAGGAAACTGGAGGCCAGAAAAGTACGAGCGAGAGAAAGAGTAAGAGACGGGATGGGGGGAGAAAAACCCACCAGACTGAATTCTAATCCAAATGCTGTGAGGCGTTCACACCAGGCCTTGTGAGAATATTAACAAGGTTACAGGAGAGGGGCCTTTAGCCTCGGGAATTATTAGTGAATATGGAATTATATTTGCGCAAACACAACCAGATGCAAGCAGCTAAATGCTCTGCAGATGTGAAAGGAGACAGAGTGTGTTCCAAATGGGCAGCAGCTTCATGTGTTTTAACCCTCCATCATGATGCCTGGCTGCCTGTCAGAGAGGGCTGCTTTTCTGAAATGGCAATGGGGTGGGAGAGACAGGCTCTTTTTTATCAGAAATTTGAACATGGGTACACTTTAGGGTTTACTTTTTCCTTGAGACATTAGCATCTCCTGGTTGACTGACTATCACACTGACGATTACACCCTGACTATATTCTTTTATAGCTCTGTGCCTTAGGTTAATTTCCCACAAGTTTTCATTTTTCTTCCATGTTACCATTTCTTTTTCTAAAGTCTCCCTCTGTCTCCTTCCCTGTTTTTCCTCACTGTTTGCCCTCTCTGGTTGTAGTGTCTAGCTCCACCATGGCCTGAGCAGTTAGCCTGCATGCACAATATCGCAGGCTGTTTCCATTAGAATGAGCAATTGGTTACAAGAGCCAGGTATTTCTTTGAAGTAATCTTGTTTTACTACAAAAAATGTCCCGCTTCTTGAAATAACAGCAAGATTGAACAAGACTCCGTTGCTTTGCTCATGATCCCAGATCTGCTTGCAGTCAGGGCTCTGCTCAAAAAGCTCCTTTCCTTGGCTTTCTTTCAAGACCATTGTGTATTCACTTCATTTCTCGTACCACGATTTTTGGGTTTGCTCCCTTCCTGCTTTCTCCCACTTTCCAGTGTTTCATTCACTCTAATTGATCCTCCAACCCTGCATTCAATGCTTACTTGGGGCAGTGGGCTCCACTGTTTAAGCTGTTCCTAAACTCTGTCTTAGTCAGTGTGGAAGGCAACAAGCACACCTAGCACCCTGAGTGGGATTTATGGTGATTCAAAACCAAACAGCTGCCTCTCATCTCCCAAACTCACAATTAAGTGTATAGTGCCAGTAACTTTGTGTCTCTGTTGAGGATGCAGCTTCTTCATTCTAGATCAATGACTATTTTCAAAGTAATTACTGTCCTTACTCTGAAGAGAAGAGAGCATATACTAAATCTTTACAGATCAACTTTATCAATTTAATCACAAAGACACTGAAATGGTCATGGGCATAATTACAAAGGTTTTTAGAGTTGCTCTGTAGCAGGTTTAAGACTTCTGCTCAAGACAAAATTTTCTGCTATGAAGAATAATCACAGCAAATGACTATTAATCCTATAGAACAGTATGTGTACAAGCATGGAGATCTGGAGGCTTATGTACGAGGGATTTTCACAGATTACAGTGTGATTTGGGTGAGTATGCTAACTGTGATTTTAATTACCTGAACGGTTTGAATTCCTGTGAAGAGAGATCTTGCCAATTTATTTCTTAGACTCACAATGCTTGTTTTCAAAAATAATCACAGATTTTCTACAGTATGGCTTGTGCATAATTATTGCTGATGTTTGCCCTCAAATTTTGTCATCTTTTAAAATATTTTCTCTCACTTATTGCATGTTTCAGGGACAATAAAATACTCTAGCCTTAGACAGAATTTTCAAATTCAGGCATACTTTGATGATAATTCTTCACTTTCTGTGAAAAAAATATAGTGTACTCTCCGTAGCAGTACAACGCATATGGTTTGATTACAAATTTTGCAGTAACTTCAAAGATGCATTTAAATGTATTGATTTACCTAGAGATTACAAAGGAACCACCCATTATTAGAACTCTATCTTCAATCTTGTTAAAAATAATACATACTCCATAGAGCCAAGAGTATATGAGGAAGAAGGCTGCCCAGTATAAAAGGAGGGAGGGTGGAAAAATATCATATTTTCATAGACTAAATGCTTATTATTCTGTGACAAAAATTGTTTCCTATTAAAACTGTCAAATAAGAATTTTGTTCACCTAGTATTTAAGGGGGAGTCAAGGCATCAATGGCAGCAAGCAGCAAAAAGGACTTCAACCTCCCCTACAAAACCGGCTAAGAGCTTTGTTAGCTCACACAGAAGTAGAACTCTCTGTAACCTTGCACAAAGACTTTTTTTTCACTTGCTTCTTGTGATTTAGCTGGTTTGGTTTGGGTATTTTTCCTGCTGCATGTAATCTTTGTTTCCCCTCAGGCATGGCCAAGAGGCTCCTCGGTGGACCACAGCCTCCCCTCACTGTGGTGCTGCTCCCCAGTGCTCTGGATGGGCCCCAGCTGGTGGCCACGTTGAGAAGGCTTTTCCCCATTGTTCCCAACGGGGTCTGTGTTTTATGATGCCTCACAGTATAGGCAGCCACCATCTCCCCCGAGGGCAATGGCAGTTTCTGTTTCATGGAGAACAATGGATGATGGTGGCCAGTCCAAAAGGGAACAACTCTGCATGGGGGGAACAACAACAAAACAACTTCTGGTTACAAAAACCAACAGCAAGTAGGGCCATTCACAGGAAGCCTCGGGGAGGAAAGCACCTATTGTGCCAGGCCCTCTTTACAGGCAAACTGAGAGGAAGGTGGGAGGCAGCGTGCTTGTCTCTGGCACCAAAGGGGAAACCAGGAGCATTGCCCCTGCAGCAGTGATGGAGAGGAAAGCCGACGTGCACTTGAGTCTGGGGCACAAGACAAGAAGGTGGCAAAGCAGGGAGGTTTTGTTGTCACCCCTAACCAACCTGGTGCTCTAGGCAGCTGATCACTCTGCCAGAATTAAGTACCAGTCTGGCATACAAGGGGAGAAGACTTGTGTGAGCCTGGCGAATTCTTCATATTCACAGGATATGCAAACAAGGGGGCATGAAGAATAATTGATGGTGGGAGGTGACAAATCAGGAGAAATTTGGACTGCAGAAAGCAAAGGATGATAGGATCTGTTTCAGCAGCCTTTCATTGCTCTGGTGAAACAAAGCAGCTGCAAACCCAGTCAAAGTACCCCATAAACCATACGTGGTTTGTGTTCCCCAGATGGGAACACAATAGTCAGAGCATAGCCATGAAAGTGCATATAAAAGGTAAAATTAAAAAAACCTAACTTTGAAAATCTTTGTCTAGGAGTGTTATTAAATAATACATTAACCCACATGACTGATCTTTTTAGACATAATTATAACAACTCTGCATTTTATGTACTTCATTCTTTCTAGAAATATACTTGGCTGTGCCACAACTACATTTATTTGTAAAGAGTGTATTTTGGTACTCCATGATAGTCTTATTTTTTAAATTAACATAAAATAAACAGTGAAGTGTATATTGCACTGTACATTAAATGGATGTTAAATCATTACGAGTTCAACAGGTGTTAAGCCCCTGATCTCGTTTTAGCAATTAGCATTTTTATTAACCACAAAGAAAGTGCTGCTAATAAAGTTTGCAGATGATACACAGCTTGGTGGAATGATAAACTGCACTGAGCTAGTTACACACAGCTGGGTTGTTTGCTAGGAAGGGGAACTCATTCAAGCAATGAGTCTGAAGACACGTAAATAGGGAAGGTCACACACATGGAAACAAAAATCCTGTCACCCTTACAAATTATGGAACTTTGGGAAACACTGGCACTGGAATTGATAGATTAGATACAAAAAAATTGAGCGCTCAGGGCAGTGCAGCAGCTAACACTATTCTCAAATACATAAATGCTATTTATTGTTCTATCAATCTGTGCATCATCTGCAAACTTTCTCAGTAAAGCTTCTTTTTTTTTTTTTTTAGCAAATGGTTGAGTAGAAGCAGATGAATGATAATGAGACTAGAAATAGTATTGCTGCATAGTTTGGTGCTTAGCCTCAACAGAAAAGCTTGAAAAGCAGAAAAGATTAAGGAGTCACAATTGTAATTTAAAATGTGTAAAGCCTATTTTACAGCAGATTTGGGGGGGGAAAAAAGAAAAAGGTCAATGCTGTTTATTTAAGAAACAAAAATAAAAACATTATTTAATTATAAGGGGAGAGGATTTCTTAAAGTAAAACATGTTTTAGCTTAAAAGGCAATGAGGTTAACACAATCTAAAACTGGAAAGTAAAATTAGACTAATTTAGATTGGAAATAGGGTGCACTCAATAGAAACTAAAACAATTTATGAAAATAAATAACAGAGTTTACATCAACATCTTTTCATAAGGGTCTGTACTGCCTAATGACCCCCAGTTTAAATGCAAATTAAGTGAGCAGATCTCTCTGTATCCTACTATCACACCTTAAGGATCCTTATTTCAACAAGCAGGATGAAGGATTCACTTTATTGGTCTTTCTAGATTCTCTTCTGAGTATCTTGGACAGACATGTAAGTCACAGGCACATGCTCACACTGTAATACATCCTCTAGAGAAAGAGAGAGAGATGTCATGGTAATTGCCATTGTAAACAGCCAACTGTGAGATTCCCCTACTAAACTGTACAACCAGAGTTACAAAGCACAGGTTCAGACTGTGTCAATTCCTACCTATTAATGAATTTTGCAAATGTTTGATTTTTCTAACAAGTAATTTCTTAACTTTACTAAGCTTGTTTTGAAACTTTAAATCTTTATGCTTTCTTCATTTTTTTCTATTAATTCTAGTAATAATATTTGCAGTCTTGAGTTTTTAATATGTTCACAAGTATGGAAATATCACCATCAGTTGTGTACACATGAAGGAGATTAGTAGGTGGGGGAAATTATTAGGAGATGGAAGACCATCCTCACTAATAATGTTGCCCAAAGTAAAACTGTTACCTGGAGATGTGCTTCCCCTTCAGAAAGGAAGAATCACTGCTGCACATCAGCAAAAGCCTCCTCAGTGCCTGAGACAATTAAAATTGAAGAACCAGCCCAGCTAATGATTCCATCAAACTCTTTCCCAAATTTGTTCCAGCTTTGCAAACCACAGATCTCTGGGTTCAGTGGGGTGAGGGAGTACATTACTCCAAGGAAATATATTTTGGGTGATATTTGCATTGATGCATATTAGTATAGTGAAGTTTCAAAAGGAGGGCATTTATGTAGGAGATAGGAAGGTCTCAGGGCAGCTTCTAAACCAATAAATTTCCTTCTTTCCAGGGCTAAATTCCTGTTAGAATACCAAAAAGTATGAGAAAGTACTATATGTCTGGCCCCAAGTGCTTCTAACATCTTTGCTCTCCTTTTCCAGTCTTGTGTTCTTTAAAAGCAGATAGATAAGGATGACATATCAGCACTGATTTTTTTTCTTTGTGAAGTGTGTTGACATCGAAAGATTTTTATTCTGTGGATTTCACTTTATTTATATAGGGTAAGTATGTCCATTCACCATTTCTAATGACAGTCCCTAAGAACACTTCTATGGACAGCAATACTTGCATACAAAATCCAGTTTCAGACACAAAAGACAGGAGTTATTAAAATCATTGTTTATGGAACACTCACAAATATGTTAAGCATTTTAAAGATACAAAAGAAGATAGCTCTCTTCTGGGAACAATGATTGAAGGTCTCCTCAGACACCCAGGCTGGATTACTCACCGGAAATAATAGCAGAATTGGGTTTTCTATTTACTGTAGTAAAGCAACCTTGTCTATAAACTCCTTACTGCTGTAAACCAAAGGTGTGTGTCTGGGGAGGGCAAGCTTTTCCCCTTGATGTTCCAGGACATGGAAATACAATCCTTTTCCAGACACAGATGTTTGCAATAGAAAACTTTCACTCCACTCTCTTCTGTTTTTAATCTGCTCATGACAGGAAACACAGATTCAAAATGAATGTAAAGAACACAGTCACCATAACTGATGATAATACAAAAGAACATGTAGGAAAGATTTCTTTTTCCCAACGTGTTATAGGGAGAAAAGGTTTACAGATTTCACAAGATTCTAGGTGTTTTTATTTTTCAGTGGCTACCAATACAGTGTTTTACCATTAACTTCAGAGGATATAGCTCTCTGCAATGAGTTTCAGCATACAAGAGACAGTACAACTTTTCTCCATGCTCTCTGCTGTATCTTCAGTGCTTCCAAGTGACTACCCTGTTCAAGCTTTGCTGATGTATAAAAATGGCCAAAGATTCTTCCTTAGCATATGCAAAATATAAAATGAAACAGGTAAGAGTAATTGATTCACCCTCTTCAGGCAGATTTGCTGCTAACCTCTAAGCTCTCCAGAATTTCAAAGGTGTGCTTTCTAAACTATGCCAACCTACACATCTCCAGTAAAGTTCTTCATATATGACAGTGTGAGGGGTTTGATGGTGTTTTCTGGTTGCCTGTTCAAACCCCTTGTCTTACTCTGTTCTTCAGATCACAACCTACCTCATCTCCCTTCTTTGCCTTCTCCAGTTTGCCTAAATTCCCTTTCTTTGCTCTTTCATTCAGACAGTACCTTGCTAATGACATCCTTCACTTGAAAAACAACAGGAGTCACAATATTTACATGCCAATTTCTGCCTATTCATTTATCACTCTGTGTGTCTTGCACTCTTTGATCTGTTGTCCACCTTTTAAAACTATGAGCTATTTGGAGCAGGGGCTGTCATCTGGTGCATGCTTGAGCAATGCACAGCACAAAGGCATCCTGTTTTAGACAGTATCTGAGCAATGCTGTAGCAAACAATAAAAAACAATTACAGTTATAATTACGCCTCCCACAAGCTACATTAAAAAACATGATCACTCAGAAATTGAGAAATGACAGCATCAACTCTGTGATGTGATTTAATTAATTTCCCTCTCTTCTTCTATATAAATATAATAATACTGTCTCTAGCTATATCACAGTATACTATTTTTTTCTGCAAAAAATGTCTTGCTTCACTGAGTATTGTTGATTTCTTTAAATACTTTTTCTATCCAAAATGGTGTCCAAATCTCTCTTACCGTAAGATTTCCTGTCATAATCCCTTCACTGAGTAGAAAATCACTAATTTCCTAGTACATTTTTGTTACTTTTATCAGAGGATGTAAACGATTCAAGAGTATTAGTGAAATTATTTTGACAATGCTGACTTGAATAGCTGTTACTCTATTTTAAAGACAGGAGATAAAGCACAACTAGATTAAGCATAAAACATAAATCTTATCTGTTAAATCAAGGGACATAGGTTCTAATATTTTAGGCTGTTTCATGTTTTTAGCGTAGGGTATATTGGAAGCACAATAAGAAAAGAATAAGTTTTAGCTACGAATGCACAATTCCTGCTAATTTTTTTGGGTGAGGAACAAAAACTATTTTACTACACGATTTTTCACTGTGTCAAGTAATAAAGCCCGGTTTTCATAATTTATTCAGTTTCTTGAACAATTGTTCTGTTTTACATTCTTATGCCAAAACCCAAACAACCTCTTCATTTCTATGTTAGGAAGAGGTTGTGCATAAAAACTCTCAACATATCCCTAACAAATGCCCAGGACCCCATTCACATTTAAACTAAGGCTGGGTCCTATGTAAAGCACTGCCTCCTCAAGGCTTCATGAAATAGAAGTTTTGTGGGCTGTAGCTCAGGTCCAGAGGACTTCCTACCTGGATAAAAAGAATCACAGATTTTCTGTTCTGCTTCTAGCACTTCCTGCATCGTCACTAATTACTTAACTGAGCATACGCCAAAGTCTTTTCTTAAGTCATTTTACAGCTACTGTCTGTAGTTTTTGCCTTGAGTTTGCAATATCTCTTTTTAAGCATGGAAACCCAAAGTGGACTTAGTATTTTCTGAATTGTAGCCCACTACTAAAAAAATTGACCATTTCAGCTACTGGACAGCACTAGCAATTGGATTTGCTTGTCCAACACAAACAGCAGATCTTTTGCAGAATCACCATGTCCCAGGGGACACATGCTGCTCTGAAAGATCTGGTCTAAAGCTCTTGTTTTTAAGTCAACAGTCAGTTTGGTGGTATTAAAAACAGAAAACTGCACTAGTGATATTTGGACTGAGACCTGGTTCACCTTCCTCCTTTAATTGGTATTTTCCTAATTTGGGCTCTGTAGCAAATTCCTCATATCTCAACAATCTTGAATGGATTCATAATGTGCATTGGGGTAATATGGGTAGGGGGAAACTGTCTAGGAATAATGTATGAGAAAGGTCAGAGGTGTTTTGGCAGCAGCAGGAGATGTCAGAGGACAATAAATATTAGCAGTGAATCTTTCTCCTCCCCTAACTTGGTTATCTCTCAGGATGCAAGCTGTCTTGTCTTCTCTGGGATTCCCAAACCAATCTCCTCCTCATCTCACCCACCCTGCACATTCACACCACTCTCCCTCTCTGCCTGCACCAATAAACCTCCGTTTTTATTCTTCTGCCCCTGCTAGATTTCTGTCATAGCAGTGGGCTCTTGTGTTAAAGAGCTATTGTAAGTATTGTATTGATTTTTCTTTTGTTCAGCTTCAGTTTGGCTTTAATAAAGACTTAAAATTAATAACTCAGGCTCAGTTCTGGTTAAAGAAAAAAATCCAACTTTAATGCAAGTGTTTACTTCAGTTTCAATTTAATTTTAAAACATGCTTTGCTTTAATAGACTCCTGTCACCTGTGTGTTTTAGCCTTACTTAGAAGTCTGTCAGTATTTGTGTCAAGGGCACAATTCAACATAAATTATTCAATATCTATTTCCAGATTACTGACAACAGTATTGAGCATGGCAAAACACAAGTCACCATAAAACTCTACTATTAAAAGTAATTTTGAATACCTGTCAGATAATCAGCCCTTAGTAATTTAATGTTTAATTAAAATATTCTGTGATCCTAAATCAGAAATATTACAAAAGTCTAAAAAATATCACCTTTTACTGTTATATTTATTAACTCAAATTCTAATAATGTTGAAATTGAGCATTAATGCTTTTTAAGGAGTATTAACTATATTTTCACTCTTTAGTCTTTTATTGCTGAATTCTACATAGCTTTTCTCGTCATCATTTTGCCTCACACCAATGTTGAACTTACTGGTTTATAACCACATTATAATATCTATATTTATTAGGTGCTGAAAGCTTCCTCCTTGGTAAACATACTGGAGAAGAGTTTTGTTTTAAACTATTAGCAACTGAAAAATTGTCTTATCATTTTTTATCACATTATCTCAATTTTCTTTGCAAGTTTTTGAGGACAAGTTTATATTCTGTTTGTCTCCAGCATGCCCTTCTTCAGGGCATTAGTTTAAGGCAGCTCTACCTGCTCCAATTAGTCTCCAAAAGAGAACAGTTCCAGTTGTGAGACAGGATAGGGCATCTGTCCATCCCTCCCACCATCGGGGTATTGCCTGATGCTCCGTTCAGATCACATCTTCAGTCTCACATTAATGGAGCAGCCATAGGCTCTTGATCCATCAGTTTTTGGTCTTAGGACAGGAAAATCTCAAAAAATATTTCAATTTTCCAGCTTCTTCCCTGATGTTTCCCACGATTCAACCAGATTCACGCGATTTTTGCCTAGTTATGTTCTCAAAAATGGCTGGCACATTTTTGTTAAACACTGAATACAAATGTCAGACAAAGATGAACATCACACACTGAAGTGTTCAGCTCAAATTATGAAAAATATCTATAGCGATGATGCAAATGATGAAAAAAATTATATGTACAATTTCTGGGTTCAAGTTCAAGTTCTTATGGACTGTGCAAAGTAGATTTTTTACAATTTGTATTATAGCACTGTCTGGAGAAGTAAATGGAGATTGCCCTCTTATGTAGTACACACTCTTAATACATGGTTTTAAAATATAGAAATTGTCAGTAGCCCATGCATCAAAGCGAAAATAAATAAACTTGTTATGTAAATTTACAGTGGGTTCAACTATTAAAATTGCTTCCATATTTTAGAGGTAGGAACATTCCATGATAATATCCTCAGTGACAGGATTGGAGTCGGCTACTGGAAATAATCACCAGTCCGATGCACAGTGCCACTGGTAAAAGACCTCCAAGCACACCTCCTTTCCTGATCGCTGCTTTCTTTTCCCACACCCTGCAGCAGCCGATTCCCACAGCCCAGATGTTTCCAGTCCTGCAGGTGAGCCGTGCTTCACATCACCTGAACACTGGCAACAAGCGCTGTGTGGCTTCCCAGCCTGGGAATTGAACGGGGTAGAAAAAAACCTGGGAGAAACCAGGCACCTCCGCAGAGGAGCTGACACGAAAGGTTGATGTACAAACTTCTTCAGGAGCACGTCAAACCCCATTAGTAACTTCGGTGTTTCTTGCTTTGGTTCTGTTGCCTGCTGCATTGGAAGCGACACAGGCACAAAGACTGGATTTGAGGACACGCTCAGGGGTGCTGGACGACGGGAGTTGCTTCTGCCTTGGCTTTCAGGGCAGACTGGGGACAGAGTGCAGATTTTCGGGCCTTTCTGTGGGAGCTGACTTTAGCTAGTTTGACAGCACGGCAAGAGGCGCCCATCTTCCAGCAGCGGCCTGGCTGTGGGCTCTCCCTGTGGAAAAGCTGCCGTGGGCACGGCCACGCGGCCCGAGGGGTGCAGGGATCGGACAGGCCTCGGAGGGGACACGCTGCTGAGAGCGGACGTTTCAAGAGCAAGCCGCAGGTGAGGAAGGACGCGTGAATAACGTGAAGCAACGACCTTTACCCCGAAAAAGTCCCGTGAGAGCGCCGGGACCGCCCCTTCCCAGTGACCGCGCCCTCCCAGTGCCCGCTTCGGCACCGCGCCTGCGCCCTGCGCCCCCCACGCTGCGGCGCATGCACCGATCCTGTGGCGTCCTTGCCTCCCTTCCCCCCACCCCTTCCTTCCCTTTGCCATGACGACACCGAGTGGCCTGCTCCGGGCCCTGCACCGCGGGACCGGCGGCCAGGTAACCGGCCTGGGGCACGTCCCCCGTCGCT
>VZRZ01000218.1:36417-48855 GCA_013398175.1 Climacteris rufus | reverse complement strand
GGCCCCGCTCGCCCGGCCCGGCCCGTCCCTCACGGTGGCCGGATGGTGCTCGCTGCCTCCTCTGTCTTCTCTGGGCTTTAACTTCGCGGGGTGCTGGGGAGAAAGGGAGGTTTGAGCCGGCAAGTGCCGGTGTCCTGGTGGTTCTTCCAGCGTGGAGGTACCACTGGGCATTGTGCGAGTTTTCAGCGTTGATCTTTACTTCTTTCCTAATTCTGATTCTAAATGCACTTATTGGCTACAAACTCCTGTCTTCTCTAGCAGAAAAGAAAAAAAAAAACAAACACAAATCGTATAGGTGGAAGGGTGGATGAATGTCAACCTCCCGCCTTGGTACTCACACCTCAGTGGGGCGCAGTAGTGTTTAAATTTCCTCAACACGTTTGGGATTTTCATTGTAACCATAAGGAGCCTACCCCCTTCTTGCCCTTCCATATTCTGTTAGAAAACTGAAATAAAGGAACAACTGATTACATTGGTTGTATTTGGAAAGGTAACCCTAAGCACTCAGTCAAGTCAGGTAGGTATATCTTCAGTGACTCTGTAGGCAGCCTCCTCTATAAAGTTTTATGTCTATGAATGGTTTGCCTTAGAAATCTAAATTTTTATGTAGCTTGTAGCCTTGTTTTTAAAATCAGTGGAAGAATTTGATGATAGTAATGCTAATGCTCCATCATTTTAGTGAATGCTTTTTTTCCCCCTGACTGGACAATTGGCTTTTTCATTAAAATCTTGCTCTTTTTAAGATGTCATCCAAATCCTGAATGGTATGGTATGTTTTGATAATGAAACACTTTATCCAGAATGGGTGCTGGGGTAGATGTGTCTCATGTTGTGAGAAGAAATTGGATCAACAGAAGATCAAAGATGCCTTTCAGTTTCTTGGTATTACCTGTATTGTCTCTGAATTTGCAGCAACTGATTTCTTTTCCCCTCAGCCATGGAGTTGATATTCTGAGCACATCAAGCTGTAACACATACTAATGCACAAAAACTTGGTGTATGTAGTGCTGAATCTGGGTAAGCTACACGTTGCAGGATTATTAACTAGGATCCTTAATATTAAGCTTAAGAAATTAAGGCATATTTCATTTAATGACTAAAACAATTAATACCATGCAAATGACCTTGATTCTGCCCTTTCTATTGAGGAGCTAGAGTGAAAGCAAAAGGGGAAGAACCTGTTATCCCATATGAAACTCTGATAAATAATATTTTGGTTAGTAAGTGTAATCTTCTTAGTGGCTGTTAGTGTGAAGCAGAGGTAAGGTTTCTGCTTATGTTTTTTGTTTCAGAATTCATTTATGTATAAGATTATGTTGAATTTTAACAATATGGAAGATCTAAAAAAATCGTGATATATGGCTTGTTGGGTGTTTCCATGTTTTGGGGTCCTTTGATTTCATTTCACTTATGTGTGCCTAAACCTTCCTAGGTTTCTAACACTTAAAATTTAAACAGTTACATAGTCCTTGTAATATGTTGCCAAAGCAGATCTTGTAAAGATGCCTCAAACCACTCGTTATTTTTAGAACTCAAACGTTCCTTGAAAAATATTGAAAGGATTTGAATGTTTGTCTTTCCTGATGCACTTGGTGGTTCTTTCAGCTCTGTTCAGTATCACAGCAGATGCCCTCCCCTGCTTTCATCCCTGGTTTATCTTGCATAATAGAGAAATCTGCTGAGTGAACATGGCTCATGTTATATTTTAATATTCACTCTGATGTGCATTTCTTTGCCACCTCTGAGTTGCCTGCCAGGTCAAGATTACTTACCAGTAACACCTGGTTACTGGTGCATGGTGTCTTTTAGATGTGATAGGTGTGAGAATGTCCTTTCTGTTATTCTTCAAATGTTTTCATTTAAAAAAACAAGAAGCACAAAGTTAATGTTGGCTCACAGAATATTCTGAGTGGGAAGGGACCCACAAGGATCATCATGTCCAACTCTTAAGTAAACCCCATGTGGGAATTGAACCCACAACCCTTGTGGTAGCACCATGCTCTAACCAACTTTATGAGCTTCCTATCACCTGCCCTCAAGTTAGAGTGGTCATTTCCATTGTTCCTCTGATTTTATATTTTCAAATCCAGTATGTTGTGGGATTTTGTCACTTTTCTCTCTCACTTTAAGTGCCCTCCTGTGTCTGTCTGGAAAGAATTGCACTGGAATTGACGTGGTCCTACAGTGCATCTTCAAAGGAATTGAGGGGGGAAAATGGCTTCCTTATTTATGCTGTTCCTGTTGCCAGACTGGACTCTGGAGTGGTTCAGCTATTACAGCAGACAGCTTGGAACCGAGCATGTATTTTCTGCCTGCTGATGAGGAATATTCAAATGTCAAGCTGGAAAAGTGTTTGCCTTCAAGCTTGAGCAGTGTATATCTAGTGGCACCCTATAGTTTGATGTTTAAGTGTTTGGTAATGCAGTCATAGTCACCAGAAGATGTAATTTATGTGGTTGCAGCTTTGTTTCACTGTAGTGTACAGTTCATCATTATGCTGGATTTATGCTGTAGAGAAGTTCCTTTATGCTTTTTGTTGTACATATTTCTACAACACAAGTAGAATTTGTAGGCATAATATATGTGGTTAAGAAAAAAGTATTGTTTTGTTGGAGAGATTAATTACATTTTGGCTATCTTGACTTTTAAGAGCTTATTTTAAAATTCCTTGATTTACAGTTCTTCAGTGGTCTCTGAGCTAGGGTTATACAAAGTCATTTCATCAAGTCTGTCTCTTTGATAAGTCACTCTTAAAAATGGCAACTAACAGGTACTCCAGGGAATTACTGATAAAATTGTGAGAAATCCAACTGTGGCATAACCTTTCAGTGGGAAAATTTAATCTGAGGTGAGTCAGTCAGTTGTTGGTGTATGGCCTGATAAAACATGGATTAGGTTTTGTCCTGGCAGCGAAGGTGAAGTAGAAGAATGACAAGGTCTTGCTTTTGGTTATGGGGTCTCATGCATCACTAGATGGCTTTCCAGACACCCAGCTGGAAGCCTACTTCTAGATGTTATTTTCCTTCAAGAATCCAGGAGTCTTTGGCATCATTCTTCTTTTCTAGTATCAAAGTATTTATCACTATTACAGTTACTATATGAGAATACTCTAATGCCTATATTGCTTTTCTTCCTGAGATTATCTTTTAAAGGAAACAAGAACTTCTCATTTTGCTGCCTTTTCTCCTACCTTAGTCTTTTCTCTTGGGTAGGAAAGCATTTCCTGGCCTTCACACATGGTCTATTACAGTGACTGTGTTGTTGCTAAGCTGTACATTTTGATGTCCTACAACCTTCATCTTTTGTCAACTTTCACAGGAGTGATGTATCAGAAAGTGGATTCTCTTTTAGCTTTATGTGGTACAGAACTGCATCTTCCAGCCACAAGGATGGATATTTTTTAACACAAAATAATTTCTTCTTTGGTGCTATAATTTGGTCTTTTTTTTTTTTTTTCTGGTACTCAAAGTTGGATTTGCTGTAATGAAACTCAGGACACTGACTCTAGCAGACACTGTTCAGGTCATACAAAGATAAAATTGGTTTGAGTCCCACAGTTCCAAAAAGGGTTTTTTCTACCTTTTACTGAGTGTTGCACAGAAAACATATCTGGTGAATGTTTAGTCAGGACCACTGCAAGCACAAGATCTTCAAATCCAAGGAATCTTAGCCAATATATTGGTACTTAGCAGCACATTTAGGAACATAGCTGTTTCTATCCCTGAGTTAATATCTTTCAAAAAATACCACAGTATAAATCCCTGAATGTAGTTTCTGTAAGTTGCTTTACAATTTGTGACCAAAGGTGGTGCTAAAATCAAGAGGTATTTACTGCATCTTCTCCTGCTGTGACAGCCTAATGAGTCTCAAGGCCAAAGTCAGACTAATCTGGCTTGCTATGCTCTTAACAAATCCACATTTGCTCTTGTTTTCTTCTAGTTATCTTCTAGGGAGTTGCAAAAGATGGATTTTATTCACTGAGTATTGATGGCAAGCAGACCACCTCCCAGACTGCTCCTCTTCTCCTGTATTTTTGAAGATGGGAATGCCATTTTTCCTTTTTTGGTCTTCTAATACTTTGCTGGGCCTCTGTGAACCTCAGTGATTCTGGCCAGTATTGTCAGTACTTTAAGAAGAGACCTTCAGATTGTTTGGGTGTGATGAAATTTGATTTACTCTTCTGGAGGAAGCATTGTTCCTTCTGTATTCAGGCCACCTGATCACTCCATTGTTGCTGTGCTAGTCATGTTAATGACTGGTCATGTTTCATATTTTTTAACAAAGATGGCTGTGGAAAAGGCAGATAAAAATGGAAGAGTTGTTTTGGAGAAGACCATTAAAATGCTTTTTCCCAGATTGCAAATTAAATCTTCAAAATTTTTGGCTATAGTTACCATATGGGCTCCAGAGAAAGGAAGTAATTGAAATTACCAGACCTTAAGGATTTCAGAGATTGTAGTTAAAACTACAGTGGGAGAGACAGCTCAACTTTTAGTATCATTCAGATGTGTTATGAATGAAATGCAAACAATTTAAAAGCATCCATGTTCCCATCTTGAATTTGTTGCTGTCACATGGGGGTCACTTTGTTAACCATTAATGAAATGAGTCCCCAGGTGCATATAACAAGCTGCACACATACACAGGTTACTGCAGCAGGTCAGCTTCACAATGTCTGTCCAGACAGCTGTGTACTGAAATTGATGGATGAACAGGCAGATTTTTAAGTGCTTGCCCTGGATTTATGATTGTGACAGTCCCCTGTGTTGCATCTCTTTCTTCTAGAGAGCATGAATGTTGGAAGTAGGAAAGTGCTTTTGACTGAGGGAAAAAAAGCTGGAAATGCAAATACCTGTTAGACCCCTGATGTCTCCTGGTGTCCAGTATGGAGTGGTTCAGTAGATTGTATTATACAGGACCTTTAGGAAAGATCTAAGTCATCGGAGAAAGTCTTTCCAGTTAAGGTAGCCTCTATGTGGATTCATATGTAGAAGCTGGTGCCTTTTAAAAATATTATTTCCTATTTTCTTGAAGTCTAACAATTTTTACTAATGTTACCAGGCACAGATACTAAAAGTTCTTTAGTCACCCAGATTCTTATGAAATCAACTGGATTTAGCAACATGTTCCAGCCTTTGGATTAAACCTCTAGTGTCTTCTGTTCAGGTTGGAATGGAAGTTTTTCTTAATCAGTTGCTTGTTTTTTATTCTGATCACTAAACAGCTAAATAAAAAATTAAATAATAACTAAAGAATATGTTTAATCCTCTAAGAAAACTGGCTTGTCTTTCAGATAAAGCAGTGGAACAGTTCTTTATGCCAGAATGAAGTCATTAGCCTTTGTATCATTTTCAGAGCTGAAGGCAAGTTAGTATATAGTGAAAATCTACATTTCTTGGGTTTTCACTGGGTTTGAGACAGCTCAGATTTCCACACAGATTTATTAGACTTCGAGTTGTAGAGAGACTTCTTGTAATCTGCCTTGCTTAATGCTTTGTCTCTGGTGGATTCTGACCACTGTTGTAGCTGCACAGAGAGAGCCCCCATTGTAGACAGAAATGAAGGACCTCTGAGGCGTGAACGGGTCCTATTCATTTCCATAATGGAGTTCTAACAATAAAATCTGGCAAATATGGATTGTTTTAGCAGGAAACAGCCCTTCATTCTGGCATCTTGGCAGGCCTTGGGTAGAGTCCCACCATTCTTTCCCCCTCTGGCCCTTGCTTTCAGTGTCTTGACTAAGCCTGTTTTTTCTCTGGAGGGACTTCTGTTTTTATTAACATGTTTTTGTACAGTGAGTTTAATGAAAGATGCTACTCTGCCGTGGTGGATGCTGAAATTTTGTGTACATGTCTCCAGTGCATGTGCTGAACAAGCACTGTTAGTCAAACAGTGTGTAGCAGATCACCTCTGTCTCTAGACAGCAGACTGAGCTCCTGTTTTAATGCTGCTTCATTGGCAGATAGAATTTCTATTTACTCATACAGCCAGTGCTATTCTAGGCATTCAACAATTACTTTTTCCATGACACAAGTTGTGGTTTATGCTGTGACTCTGGGCTTAGATGAACAAACATTTTGTGGAATTGACTCAAACTGCAGTAGGATCAGAAGCTGCAGTGAAGAAAAACCCCAGTTAAGTCACCTTAGATCCTATATTTTTTGAGCTTTGCTGTGTTTGTAATCAGTGAACTGAAATTGTTTTCCTTTTGGTTATTTGAGCCCTCGACTAACAGTATCATTCTGGGAGTCCTCAATTCAGACAAATCACGTAGCAGATTTTTTTCTGCTATAATCTTTTCTTATAATTTTCTTCTTTCTATAATTTTCTGCTGTATCAGGCAAATCTGTGTATCCACTGGACAGGATTAAATACGTTTTTGCCCCCAGAGTGCACTGAAGTTCTCGCTGCCAGGGAAAGGAAATAGATACATATTTGTATATATGTATACACACACAAATAGACAGCAAAGTATATAAACTTACTTTTTCATTTCCCTCATTCTTGTGGTGAAATGTGATGATTTCTACCAGAAATGAAATGTCTGCTTTTACTTTTAGCTTCAAGTTCTTTGAATTATGCCAGGGCTTGCATCTGCTTCTTGGAGCTGGCCAAAGCAATGGAGTGGTGAAGTTGACCCATTTACCTAAGTGATGTCTGCACAGTATTTGAATGAACAATAAGTGTTGTGTGGAGTTTAAATGTAGGGGTTTCCTCAGCATTCATAGAATTGCACATAGCTCATGTTATGGACTACTGCAAGGATGTTACCTTCATAACCAGGCAGATAAAACCCTGCTGTGCTTCATTTGTATTCAGATGACACTTTCTTAGCTGTTCAGACTAGGAATTTCTGTTTGCTTAGAGTACCTTTATAGTTTATAGATAAGTGGTTTGGAGCCTTACAGTACAGATTAGAAGGTGAATTAAATGATTCTTATTGATATTTCAAATATTTCAATGTGGTAAGCCCATCTAATTCACTGGGATAGGTGGGTGTCATTATTTACATTCCTGTGCAGAAAGATCCTAGACTTGGATAGTGCTAAGTTTCCATTTTTGAAGCTCCTGTAAGATTCTCTTCTGTTTCAGAACTCCTGTAAGATTCTTACAATTCCCAGAAGCATTCAGAAGCTGAAATGAGATTAAATTGTATGCATTCTCTCATTCTGGCAGATGGAGCATGTGTTGTTCTCAATCCCATCACTGTCATTTCTGATCACATACGCTCAGTGACAATCAAATATTGTATATTGGTCTTCATAGTGTCATCCTCACAGTCTGGATGCTGACCTGTCAATCTTATTTGAAGGTTGTTGGACAGCATTAAAAAAGAAAATGAATGGCAAATGTTTTCACAACTTCCTAGGCTTACCATCATCTTTTTCCTTTTGCCAGGTGCGTAGTTGTGACTTGGAAATCTGTACATGAAAGCTGCACCTTGGGAAGATAGAGCAGCATTTCCATGTTAATAAAAGACTCCAGGCTTCCTGATGATCCCACCAAAGATTCACATAGCAACTGTTTTTCCATTTGCTTTCACACTTGTGGATGCTCTAATATCCCTGTCCTTTGGCAGTGACATTGCTAAATGCCCTGTTTTGTCTGCATCCAACAGTCAGGAGCAGTTCTTTTCAGGGATTCTGCCTTAATCCTGTGTCTCATGGGCATTCACTTCTCTGCTTACCAGCATTGCTTTTTACATGAAAAACAGCAGAGAAATACGGGGAGGTACAAACTTTTGACGACAGAACCACGTTATGCTATCCTTCCTAAATATAACCTTTCTATAGCCACATCAAAGTGTCTTTCAAAGGTGGTCTTTGACTTCTACTTGAATTGGGTTATCCATTTGCAAATATTTTTCTTGAAATCACATACTTGCCAAGATGTGGAAAGACTTTACTTAATAGGTATCCATAGGGTGCTTTCCGTTTGCATGGAAGAACAAAACAGTTTCCAACATTTCAAAGCCTCTTTGTTGCTTAGGGAAAGGGAATGAGGGGTCCAGCCCTCTGAATTCCTGACTGAATCTCATTTTGCATCTCTGCTGGCAACAAATTAGCCCATGTAATTTCTGCACTCCGGTACCCATTCTGCTCTTCATGCACTTCCACTGGAGTGTTTTGTTGGGTGTTTTTTTTAAGTTATCTACCATTTAGATCTTTGCAGAGTTAAAGCCATGCCAGCACTCTGTTCATCAAGCATTAAGCCAGGTCACAGCAGCCAAAGGTGCTGTCACTCCCTCCAGAGGGACATTTTCACAGTTGACCATTGAACACTGATTGTAAGTCTCTAGTGTTCAGAATACTTGCCAGTACTCAAGGAAAAATGGAGTATTACACATCTCAGGGATACCTACAGTAAAACCATTTGACTTCTTTTACACTGATGTACTCCACAGGGTACATCCAAATTGAGAGTTGGTAATTTGCCTGGCTTCCTGTGGGCCAGTTTGAATAACACAGGTAAGTTAGAAAGGAACATTTCCTCTTTATAACAAACATAACAGTGGGTGTCACACATGAAGTTGGGAACTTTTCATTTGATGTTTCTGGGCTCAGGGTGGGTAATCAGCAAGTCACAGTTTGCTGTGACTTGGGTGACATGTGCTGTTTCCATTCTTATCTCACTTGGCTACATCCTCCTGACCTGGGCACAAATGAACACTTGTGTCTCTGTCCCCCTCATCCATTGTCCCCCTCATCCTCATCTGTTGTTTGTCCTTTCTTTGGAAACAGGCCAGCCTCGTGATTTCAGGATCAGCCTGCACTTATAACAATAGTTTAAATGTTGTCTGTGAGTATTGTCTATCTTAAGAAAAAGTTTTTTAAATTCTGTAGAAGTCCCTGATACAAGTGTGATTATTATGTCTAAAATAGTTAAATTCATAGAATTCTCTCCAGCATAGACAAGGGAGGACCAGCTGTAGCATTTTCTTTGTGCATGTGTGCATCATTAGGGAATTTACTGAGATTTCCACATTCTGAGGCCTCTCAACATCCATCAGGTGGTTTTAAAACTTTCCTATTCACCTGAGATGAATTTCATGCAGTGACCACAAGGTGAAAGTTTTTGAACAGCTGTGTTAATTTTGGCCCCTTGTGAAATGAAGCCAACTTTTCCTTGCTACAGGAAATTGCCAAATAAAATAATGGAGAGGAAATGAACTACTCTTTGAGTTTCTAGGACAATATTCTGAAGGAACATAGTAATGCCAAACAAAAAGTATTTTTTAAAAAACATCCCTCTAGATGTAAGGCGATATTCTTTGTTTATATCCCATAGGGCAATCTTAGTAGCAAGCTGACTCCTCACTTGAAGAAAATGTATAAAAAAATACAATAAAATCTCTTTCAGCTGGAGGTCAGAGAAGGAGCAAGAGCAATCAGATGTTTTTAAGAGATTTGGATACTACTGTGATCAAAAACTTAAAACTTCTCTAGTTCCTCTGTGAGGGAAGTATTTAGTTGTGGGGGCATTCTTTAGCTTTTTTCCTGTTTTGTTTTGCTTTAAGATTGTGAAGGGTTTGGTACTTAGTTTAGTATATTAAAATCACATCAACCTTTCATATACCAAAAGCTCTGTAATTTAGAAATATAAGACACTTTTAATTGCATTTTGACAGTAACACTTGTAGGAAAATGAGTGCTAATTGTTCACTTGTTGCTATCACATGTATTCTACTGAAGCAATGTACGTTTCTAAATGTATGTGCCAGTTCACAAGTGTTAAATGTTAACTTGTATTTCACATCTTTCAACAGCACAAAATGGTTTTTCAAAGTGTATCAGTGTTCAGCTGCTACCTGTGAAAAGGCCTCAATTCTTACAGTTTTGTTGAATGCAGGTAGAAGGACTTGAAATGCCATGAGATCCAGTGTGTCTAAATAGAATTCTTACTCCTTTTCCATCCTATTTGGTCATCTCACTTTGATCTTAATCATGCCTATATAAGATTACGGGCTCAGAGAACTAGAACAGACCCTGTTTGAGGTGATCTGGTGTTTCCTCTAAACTAAAATAAAATTTACCTGTCCCAACATCTTTATCAACACATTGTATATATATATTTCTTTTATTTTTTAGTAAAGAAGCACTCTTTCTAAGCACTCTTCTGAAATGCTTTCTTTTTCTTACTATTGGAAGCTTTTCTTTACCTCTGTTCTGGTCTTTCTTACTACAGCTGAAGCTCATTGTTTCTTACCTAATTAACCAGGATCCCAAAATTCATATGTACAAGAGTATGTATTTAAGGCACATTTAAGACCTTTCACAGTCTCCCTTCCACTGGACTAAAAAAGCTTTGGGCTTTCCTCTGTAGTCTTCTTTTCAGGTCACTCCTTGGATTTTGCTGAACTTCTGTGGCCTCTTTCTACCACTGTTTTGAAATACAGGACCTAAAACTGTCCAACTTCTCCAGCTTGAGGCCTCTTCATGCTGAGTAAGATGCACGAATTGTTTTCTGTCTCCTGGATCTTCATCCAATTAATATAATCCTGTGCAATTTTTGGTGTAGTCTATAAATGTTGTGGTTTTGCAGCAGCATGATATTGATTCATACCCCAGACTTTATTCTGCAGTTGTTTTCTGGACAGCTGTTGTCCTTCTTTTGTTTATGTGGTTGAGTAGACTTTTCTATATAAATCTGTGTATTTCTGCCTGGTAAATAGCATTCTGATTTTTCAGACCATTTCTTTGCTTTGTCAAGATTATTTTGAGCCCTTATCATAGTTCCAGATTTGTTTTGTCTGCAGCTTCAATGAATACTCTATTTCATCATCCAGATTACTAATGGAGGTACTAAAATATCAAATAATACTGGACCCAGGACAAAACCCTGCCCAACCACTGTAAGCCATTAGTAAGTGCTGTCTTGAGGGGTTTTTTTCTGACCAGTTCCACCCCCAGTGTATAATATTGTGTTTGAGGTGCTATTTCTCTAGCTTGTTGGAAACTGTGATAGTATTGGAACTTAATGAAAATCAAGATACAACCTTTAGTACTGCTTCTCCATTCTGGCATCTCTTGTCCTAAGGGAGGCTGTCAGAGTGATCTGACACCACTAGTTCTTGAGAATGCTACTGTCTGCTGTTATTTCTGTAATTTCTTCAAAGTTCCTTATTTGTTCCTGTATGTTTCCAGGAATTGAAGTTGAGCTAATCCAGAGTTGACTAATCCAGAGTAACTGCTTAGGTGAGGTCCCAGAGTGGAGCAGGAGGTTCTCTAGGAGCTGCCTGGCCCTGTACTTCCATGCCAGTGTGCTTTTTGGGGCAGATCTGATGGCTCCTGTTTGCAGGACACACCTGAGCCTGAAAATGTTGGCTGTTGCTGGTTCAGCCACGTTGTTCAGTGAGTTTTTATATAGATTTGTGTCTTAGGAGTGTTCTCCACAGTGTAACAAGGGCTGTCTCTGCTTCCTCTCCTTTTCCCTTGTGCCATCTCTTCCAAGCAATGTCTGCAGTGCTGTAACTGTCAAATTTTCAGCTTTTGAGCACTGACTGCATCATCTGATGGATTTGAAGGCAGCGTGTACTGATCTGACCTTACCCTCCTGCCTTACTTGTCTAGCCAGAATGTTCCTGCTGATAGTTCACCAGCTGCAACTTCCTGTCAGTGAGGCACTAATTCGGTTTGTCTTTTAGCACCTTCCTTGTGTGGTAGTTGTAAAAATATATTGTTTTTAATTCCTTTAGCCTTTCACTGAGCCTGGGTGAAATGGACTGGTAAGACCTGCAGTTAATGTCTGTAGTAGCTTGATTGGAGAAACTTTATTGCCTCAGCTTTAAAAAGGGAAGTAAATTGTTTGAGAATCATTAATGCAGGGTTCAGGCTGCATCAGGCAGCATCTGAGGCCATTAATTGCAGTTCTGTGCACACCTTTGAAAACCAGGAGGTGCCAGTGAATGTTTTAGTATGCACTGGACCTGCTCTGTAGCTGGGTTATGGCTCAGCTTTGAACAGCAGCTGGGATGTGCTTCAGCTTGATGTGGAGACCTGTAAGGAGCGCAGCACAAGGACCGCCAGGCTGTGTCCTTGCTAAGGAAGACTTTGTGGTTGAGGGTAAGATCGGCGGCCACTGTCGGCTGCCTGCAGACCCAGTGCTCGGTGCCTTCACCAGCCGTGCACACACCCTTCCTGCTCTGTCCGCTGTTACCACAGGTTCTTGTCCCAGGCCTCTGCAGAGAACCTGAGCCCGGAGCCTGCTGGCTGCCCCCAAGGCCCCCAGCCCGAGTTTGTATAAGCTGCTCCAGGGATTGCGGGAGGGAAG
This sequence comes from Climacteris rufus, assembly GCA_013398175.1. Classification (NCBI taxonomy): domain Eukaryota; kingdom Metazoa; phylum Chordata; class Aves; order Passeriformes; family Climacteridae; genus Climacteris; species Climacteris rufus. The sequence continues at coordinate 36,585 of VZRZ01000218.1, read as the reverse complement.
GCCCCGCGGTGGCCTCAGGTGCGGAGGCCCCTCCCGGCTGTGGCGCGGGCGCTGCGGCAGCGGCTGTCCCCAGTGCAGGCGGCTGTCCCCAGTGCTGGTGGCTGTCCCCAGTGCTGGTGGCTGTCCCCAGTGCTGGTGGCTGTCCCCAGTGCTGGTGGCTGTCCCCAG
>VZRZ01000218.1:0-35932 GCA_013398175.1 Climacteris rufus | reverse complement strand
GCGGCTGTCCCCAGTGCTGGCGGCTGTCCCCAGTGCTGGCGGCTGTCCCCAGTGCAGGTGGCTGTCCCCAGTGCTGGCGGCTGTCCCCAGTGCAGGTGGCTGTCCCCAGTGCTGGTGGATGTCCCCAGTGCTGGTGGCTGTCCCCAGTGCTGGTGGCTGTCAGGGCAGCGGCACGTGGGGCTCATAAAGGCAAATGAGAGAATCCATTTGCGGGCCGCAGCGAGCCACATGAAAGGGGCCCTTGGCTCAGTCGTCTTTAACAAGGCAGCGTGAGAGGGCAGCCCGAGCCAGCCGCAGTTACGGAATTCTTTTGCTAGCCCTAGAGGGCAGAGTTAAATTTATAGGGTGGGGTTAGTATGTGCTGTAAATGTTCCTCCTTTAAATGTGTTTCTCATTTTAAATATAAATATTAAAATCTTACCGAAGTTTGAGTGCATTTGACATTCAAGAAAGGAATACTAGGCAGTGCTGTTTAAATCTTCATTTAGTTCAGTTTCTGGGCAATGGGTTAGTCTTTTCTCAGAAGCTAGCTATCTGAAAATTTGCTCTGATGTAAATGTGTTTCTTTCTAATTTAATGTTAGATCTTTAGTCCCTCGTTTTAAGACTTAAGCATGGTGAAATAGCATTTGTACCAGGTGAATTTGACATATTGAATTATCAGATCAAAATAAACGTGTAAGAGTTTCTACAGCAACTTTGCAGAGAGGTAATTGCTTTAAAAAAGCAATAAACGAAATAAAGCCTGTAGTACATAGACTGCTCCTAAGTTTCCCTTTTCCTTCATTTTTTTCTTTCTCTAACGACACTAATACTTAAATTGTCCCAATTAGGCTTTAAAATTTATGCTTTAGCTAGTAAAATCTGACTCGTCTGGCTTCCCTTCACTTTGCTGCTTAATAACTGTCTGAAGACAGGTTTTGCTAAGCCAGTGTTAACAGACAAGCATATTATTTTAGCAACTAGAGCTTTGAAGTTGCACAGTATTAATAAGGGAAATAAAAAAATTGTAGACAGATGCAAAAGATGCAGTAGTTGGTGACTTTTGTCAGCCAAAGAATTTCTTTTGTCTCTGAGGCTAGAGCAAGTTTTGGTTTTGTTTTGGTTTTATTTTTCTTCCCTTTCTGATCCCTTTTGAGAGGATCTTCATGTTTGAAATTTCAAATTTTCCACTTTTTGTGTTTTATTCGTGTCTGTGTTTCCTTATGCTCCTCTTTCTTCCCTTTGACTTTCACATTTTCTTCTGGCAAATTTGAACTTGCTTCAGTTTGGGGCAGCTGGGGCAAAATGAATCCCCGCGAATAAAATTATAACAAGAAGAGCAAAGTCTGTGAGTGATTCTTTGCTGTTTCCTGAGTCGTTCCAGTCTCATTAATCAGAGCTGGTGCTGTGGAGGCTTGTGGTGTGTTATGTCGCCAGCACAGCAGCTTCTCCATCCCTTTCCCCCACCCCCTGCGTGCCTACACAGTGGGGAAAACTAGAGAGGGAAGCCATCAATCTTCCCTGTCCTAGATGTCAGCAGTGATTCTCCTGTGGACTTCCTGCTCCCTCTGTCGTGCCCACCACCTGTGTTTAGAATTAGCTCTGATGCTGTGGATCTCACTTGGCTCTTCACCTGTTCTGCCCCAACTAAATGGCTGTTAAAATAAAGCAGAGCAGCTAAATGCTATAGCATGTGAATAGTAACCACCACTGTGGCTTGTGGGGCGATTTCTGCTGCAGCTGCTATTCTAATACTGTCATCATTTTCTGTAACAGTGTGGGGTTTGGGTCTAAAATCTCTTGCTTTTGTTTCAGCCCAAGGGTGAACTTGTGAGCAAGTTTTTGGTTTTTCTTTAATTTAGAGATTAAAATATTTATTAGATAGGCTTATGCCTCTAGTTATAATATATCTCCCATCTGTTAGGTTGCTGGGATTGATTGATGAACAAATTCCAAAGAAATTATTTCGTCTGAAGCTTTGTCCTTATCTTCAGTCACTCACAGGATTTAATTAGCAAAAGCCTCTTTGGGATCTGATTTTTATATTTCTATATCTGGCTAGTGCTGCTCTTGAAACTGTGTCTGTCTCCCCCATCACTGGGTAGATTGAGAATGTGATCATTTTATGGTTTGTTGTGTTAAATAATAGATCTTAACTGGACTCTAACCAGCAAAATTTTTATGTATGCTTTCATGTAATTGTATAACATGCCTATGCCAAAATAAAAGGAGAAAGCAATCCTGAGAATTGTCTGCCTGCTGGCAGCTTTCTCCTACCACCTTGAATGCTGCTGGGTTTCTCTGTTTTTAAAACTCAGAAGAAAGCATAGGCATAGGATTTCCTTGTAATTGTAGCTTGTCTGCTGTCATTTCAAGTGTGTGATGGCAATATTTACATGGAGTTGTAAAGAACAGAGGTTCTGAAAACTTTAGTCTTGTGAATGTTTTCACTTGATTTTATTTGTGTAACTCTTTGTAAAGAGGGAACTGTGTTATGACTGATTTTACTACATATTTGAGAAACAGTTTTCTCTTGACTGTGCCAGGAAAATACATCTATTCAACAGATAAATACTTGCATTCAACACTCACAAAATTCATAAAGCTAAAGATGTGAAATCTATAATCAGGATACCAAGAACTGGCTGTGATGTGGGATGTTTTGATCTGCACTGAACTTTTCCTTATCTTTATCAGCTTTGGTGTGTCTTCCAGTTCTGGCACATTTTCTCATGAGAAGGAATGATTGTGTTTTTGACTGTTGAATTGAGGCCTCAACTGTTGTAACTCTCCTTCCTACCAACGTGACGTACAGAGAAAAGCTCTGCTTCGGTCCAAGAGAGCAGCAGTGGATTTTGGAAGCTGTCATCTTTCCTCTTTTGCTTTGAAAATGGGTATGGCCATGCTGCAGGATGGCAGGACCAGACTTTAGCCATCCTGCTGTGTGATAATAATGTAATGCTTATTCCTGATTTTTTGAGGGCATTTGGATCTTGATATTTTTTCAGTATGAGGAGCAGCAATTGTTTGTGTCATCACAAGAGGGAGGTTAGGTGAGAGAACACCTGAATCTTAATGAGTTTTGGGCTAAGCTTCATTTGGTAATGCAGCTGAGAAATGCACTGTGGTGTTCAGAATTGCCACACAAAGATCTTCTAGAGAGGAACCAGATAGAAGATGTTAAGTCATCTGTGAGATACTGCACTCTTAACTGGAGTGAGGGTTAACGTGCAGCACTGCTGGTGTAGGTGCACACACCACACAGAGTTAAACATACGAACAGCAGGCTCACACTGTGCTTACTACAGATGTCTGAATGAGTGAGTGCCTGTGGGCTGGAGCTGCATGTCTTGTGGCTTTCACTCTGCTCCATTGGGAAGTCTTCACTCCTTTTGTTTTTATCCCTTTCCAACTCCAGTACTTCGGAGCACACGGCTCCCATCCCCTGACCTAACAGGCTCATTGAAGTGCATTCCAGCCCCATGATTTCATGGTACCAGGCAGAACTCCCCTGCCACGCTGCTATGCTGCCCGCTGCTTCTCATGGAGTGAACAAACAGGGAACATAAACTCTCTCCAAAGGAGCAATGTTCTCTGTGTATTTTTAGTGCGAGAAATCCAAGATTCATTTGAGGGTGTTTTGTGTGGGCTTTTTTTAATATAGACTTCTGCTAACACAATGGAATATTTCATGCCACCCTATTTGCTGTAACTTCTCGTGCTCTATGTTGTTAAATGGAATCAAAGGAGTTAAAGATGAAAGACTTCTAGTCAACTGGTCCCTCAGCTGGGAGCCAGTGTGGGTTTGTTCTTTGTAATGGCTTTGCTAGCGCTTTCCTCAGGTTCAGCCTAGCTCAGTTTTCATTATTGGATTTACTTGTTTCTGCAAATTCTGTACTTTAGGTGAAGTAATTGCTGAGCTTAGACTCGATATAATACTGCTACTGTTTGTTTCTAGTGTTTTACTTGCCATTTATTGCCCTTACACTGAACAAACCTTTTATAAGTAGTTGTTTACCATTTGAACATACAAAGCACCATTAAAGATGTCATGCTTGCCTTCACAAGTATTTTCTTTAACGGATAGACAGAGAACTTTGTTTTCTCTTTATATTAAACTGTGTCCATTTTACATTGTACTTGGGTTTTTTCTTTTCAACATGTAGTGTGTCACCAGATGCTAACTTATATTCTATTACAACAAGCCTACCTTTCATTACCTTGTTGTTAGCCTTTGAATATTGGGAGTTAGTACAGTATTTGAACATACAGCTTATGTTGAGACACTGATGTCTTGTATTTTCTTGGTGAAAAACGTTCTCAAACTGCCTATTTAAATGTCACTGTTCCATTTTTATGTATTGAGTGTATTATACTCAAGGGACATAATTTTGCCAATACTTCCAATATGTTCATAGTAACATAATCTACAAACTGGACAGTGATCTGAGAAGTTGAAAAGGCAGATAATGAAAGTGTTATGGGAAGCATATGAAGAAAGGACTGTGGCTGCAAGGGAACAGAGACTCTGTGACTTGGGGACTTGACAAAGTTTCTACATAGAACTGTTCTCCACAGGTTCAGGGTGTCAGCACTTTTTGGGTCAAGGTATTGGCACATGAGCTGATGATCTGTGCTGACTGGACAGAAATTCCTGCTCTCTGGTGTAACAGACAGTACCCCAGGGATAACTGAAGTAGCACCAGGGAAAAGAAGCTTTAGCGTCAGCAGACATTTCAGGTGATGCTGTGTCTGACTAGACTGAAGTTGAAAGATGTGCAAGTTTCTGCACTCTGCTTTAATTTGGTCATTCTAACATCCTTTAGTTGATGCAGGTCCATAGTGGATTTCTGGCACACTATGAAGTTTCTTAGCTTTTCTAACTGTGCATGTGGAAAACATACTTTATATAAAGTCACTGGAGTCAAGGCAGTAATTGCTTAATTAGTAGTAGTAGTAATAACCTTCCATGGCATTCTGTATGCCTTCTTACTGTCTTGATATACCACGCAAGAGCTCCTTTGGGAAGCAAGGGGTGTAAAGTACAAATGGAGGAAGAAGAGACTACAGAAGAGGTGAAATTGTCTGATAAGAATATAGAGTATGGCTGCAAGAAGTATAGCCTGTGAAGAAGAGTTTTGCTTAATAGGTGTATAAATGGGCACAGAAAGCAAGCAGCACTGTGGGGAGAGGTAATTGTGGGAAGGAGCTTAGGACTTGAACTTAGTGAGGGGAGTCATGGAGATGAGAAAAGGTTCTGTGCTCTGACAGCCAGCTGTTCTGGGATCCCTGCAGGGGCAGAGCATCATCTTAGTGGTCAGCTATTTTCTTCTTGACTTCTTATTGTCTTGGTGCAGAGCAGGAACATAGGAAGCAAAAGACAAATGTTATACCTGTTGCAACTGCTCTAGGCCTGTAGTAATAGAAGTACAGTTCTGAAGCCTGGTGAATCCCAAGTTTCTACAAGACTTAATCTAATTTATATGCGTTGGAATGCTGTGTGCTCCTTCTGTAGGTGAGCACCTGGCCATTGTCAGTGCTAACAGGAATTTGACTGCAATCCTTGGGCCAGGTAGTAGCTTAGTGAGAGGTGAGTGGTGAGAAATGCTCTGATGTAGGTTCCTAGGAAAACAAGGAATCAAATGCCAAACAAGAAATTGAGTAGCGTAACTTCATTTTTGTGTGATGGAGAAAAGAGGCACATGGGTGGTCGAGGACTGGAGCACAAGGACTGGAAGCTGGGGTTGCTGTTGGAGGAAGTGGTGTGCTTTTCATTGCAGTGACTACACCTTGCAGCTCCTGTGCTGGGGGTTCTCCAAGAGCATTCACAAACTGACTCAAGAATATACTAGAAGTGCAGAAGATATTTGGGATAGGGTGAAGGGGTTACTATCAGGACTTTAATGTGTAGGCATTTCTATGAGCAGGAGAAATTAGCATGACAGTCAGCCCAAAGCTGCTCTTGTCTGTCAGCACAAGCATTTAAACATTGGGTAAGAAAATTGTCTTGATCTGAAAAATAGGCTTACTTTGAAAGCAAAGAGAATTTTTCAGCAATTTTCGAAGGAAATAGGCTAGGCTTTTCTTAACTATAGATTATGCTTAAAGAAAGAAGTCCTATTCCACTTGGAAGCACTTTCTCATTATTTTTACTTAAGTCTGAGTCGAAATGAAGTAAGTTAGTTTGAAGTCCTTTTTTTAATAGTTAAAAATAATGGTACTTGGCCTTGACTTTTACTGCCATTTTGTGTGGTTTAATAGCTGTATGACTTTTTTTCCTCCCACACACATTTGTAAGAGATTCACAGAAAAGAAAACAGACTGCATCAGTAAATAAATTCTCCCTGCTAAGTTATAGATGTTACTCATAAAAGTTAGCAGGAAAAAAATCATGCAGCCACAGGCTTAATGAAGTTGATGATCCTGATGCACAGTGGAGTCTGAGGGTTTGTATTGTGTAGCTTTGTGATGGGACTCCTTGCTGAGGTGGGGGGACCTTCATTTTTAAGCTGAGCAGCCTTGCATGCTCTTAAAACTTGGCATGGAACAAGCATTTTCACATAAACATTGCTGAGCTACTTCTGAATATGGTGGAATTCTTTGGGAAGGTCGGGGAGGTAATTGATCATACACTGACAGCTTGGGGCTCTGAGAAACTGGTCAGATGGAGGGCTGGGATGCAGGAAAACAAACTTTCTAAGATGGTAACTGTCACTTAGCCAAGCTATACATGTTTCAAGCTTTTTAATCTTTGCTCACAGCCTCAGCTTCTTAGTTGTTTTTTGTGGGCTTTTTTTTTTTTTTTTTGCTGTTTCTCTGTGAACTCTTTTTAGATGTTGACATTTTACTGGTCCTGATGCATGGACAGTATTCCAGGTGTGATCTTGAGCTATAGCAGTATTTCTTTGTAGAACTCTTTTAGAAATTCTATTGCTGCCAACATGGGTAGTTTTGGAACTTTGATCATCTCTTTCATTATTCTTTGACCTTTGGGTCAAGAACTAGATTTCTTTCAGGAACTGCTCGAAATGTTCTTTGCAGCTAGAAAAATAACACTTCAGTGTTCATGGGAGTTGAGATGGCAATCTACTGGGACATTGCATGAGTTTACAACAAAAGTGTTTGAATTTCTCAACACTGTGACCCTAAGCTTCTATATCAGAGTGGATATAGAAACTGAAGTGTGGATATAGAAACTAGAGAGAAACATACAGCTTTGGTGCAGAAGAGTATGAAAAAATCTACCATTTGGTTTCTGAGACCAGCTTTTTACCAGTCTTGTTTACAGCTGTATTTTTTTGCATATGCAGTCTGACAGCTTAAAATTCTTGGAGCTGTCAGTCTCTTTGCAGTAATACAGAGTATTTTAACTGACTTACTGCAATTATCAGTCCTGAGGTCATTTATACATTAATGTGCTGACAGGAGGGGAGAAGTGACAGGCGTAAATGAGGCTTTTTTAATGACTTTAAAATATAAAAGAATCTGTTTAAAAAAAAAAGGTCTAAAAAGGTCTGTGTTAATTTTACCAATGCTTTGTCACAGAATGTGGTCGTGGATCGGATTTTCTCTGGTATCCAGCCAACTGGGACCCCTCATCTGGGTAACTACCTTGGAGCCATTCAGAACTGGGTGACTCTGCAGGACAAGTGCAGCTCAGTGCTCTACAGCATTATGGACATGCACTCTCTCACCATGCCCAAGGAGCCAGCTGTCCTCCGCCAGAACATCCTGGACACCACTGCTGCCATCCTTGCCTGTGGCATTGACCCAAGGAAGTGTTTGCTGTTCCAGCAGTCGCTGGTGAGTGCTCCTGTTATGTTAGATTTGTTTCTGATGAAGTGGCTTTCCACACATGTTGACAAATGAGTGTAGCATTGCTGAACTCCGTTGTCATGTTTGTGGTGGTGGTCCTGGAAAATGTTAGCAATGTTGGATTTTAAACTTATCCCTTGCTGCAGTTCCAAAGTTGAAGCCATGACTGAGAAGTCCATGTAGGGATAACTGCACTGTAAATTTCTGAAGCAGAGCTAGGAGTTTGTGCAGGTTATGAGTGTACCGAAAAGACCTCTTAGAAGCCCTTTAATTGATCTTTCAAGTCTCACTTTAGTCCCAAAAGGTTAACTCATAGATGCATAAAGGTAGTCTGAGTAACCATAAAGGTAAGGAAAACATATTTCTATGGTTTTGTATCAGCTTTGCCACTTACTCTGCCAGCTGCACAATTATCTCCAACAGGCGATTAATAGATTTTGTATCAGTTCCACCATGATCATGAGGGGGTTGCGTCTTCTCTGGGACTTTTTTTCCCTTCTTTGCTATAACCACCTTTTCATATGTACCTTTTTCCATCTGATCTGATAATCTGTATGTGAATCATTTGCTTCTCTTGACCGCCCCAAGGGGTACTGGATTTACCTTGCTACTTGGCGTGTGTCACCCTAGTCTATCACAAGTTATATTTTCCTGTACACAACTTACTTTCTTGCTCAATTAACCTTCTGTTACTGACTCTAAACTGGCAAACTTCTGTAATTTCCCACAGAGACAGATGTGTGATAGCTTCTGCTCTTGTGAAGACATCCATAAGTGGATGTCCACCTTGCAACAGAACTTCAAGGGTGATGTGCACAGGGTCTGAATTTTATCAGTGCAAGATGAAATGGTATTACGTTCTTCCTTTCAACATGGTTCTTTACAGGCAGAGTTTCCTGATGTTGTTGAACTGCAAATGGCAATCATAGCTCCATATCCCTGGTGAATAATGAATTGATGAAGACAGATATACTTCCTGCTTCACTCTTCCTCAATATTAAAAACTAGTCTAAATAGATGAGTTCAGAATTCTAGTGGAAATATGTTTAAATTAATTTATCCCAGTTTTTTCAAATCTGTTTATCATTTTAAATAAGTTACCAGCTTGGGTTTTAATTTTGCTCAACTCTGACTTGTCAGCCTCAAAATGATGAAGTTATTAACTGAAATAATCTCAAGGTGAGTTACAAGCCAATGATGCAGTAAAAAGCAATCTTGAGGGGTTTTTGTTTCTTGTTTTCTAGCAACTGAACAATTCACTTATTTACAACACAGAATCAGCGACTACATACACAGACAGGACTCTTCAGCATAAAGGAAAGATGCTTTGCAGGTTATGGTTAGAGAGGAATGAAGTGAATGTTTATAAAACTGCAGGTGAAATGGAGAAATTGTTTTATCCACTGAAGAATGTGAACTGACAAGTATCAAAACAAGTTAACACCTGGAAGATCCAGCACAAGCCAAGCAATGCTGCATTTCCCAAAATCCACAATTAGGCTTCGGAGTCCCTTGACACAGGATACAGTGCATGCTGAAATTTGTATGAATTCAGAAAAGGACTCAACAAATTTATCTGAAGGATTGCTTGGGGACTGTTGCATATCTGAGGAGTCACCTCCGCAGGAAGTGCTGAAACCACAGATGGGAGAGTATCCATGCTTTTCTGCACTTACATTCTTTTTTTTGTTGGTTGCTGTCAGGGATGGATATGTGATCTGGTCCAGTGTTGTTTTCCTTATGTTCCTACTGATCTAAAAGCTAAACTGGTGCTGTTCCAGGTGTTGCTAAAGCCAACACTCAGGTTTCCCCTGAAGCCAACAGAATATCAGTGAGGATCTTATATTGCATTCAGCCACAGGAAGCGTGTTGTATCTTTCACAATATAATAATGCAGAGATTGAATCTTTGAGTCCCCAAAGAGAAATTATCAGACTCAAAAAATGATGGATCTGTGTGTGATGCTTCTACAGTACCAATACAGTCAATAACCAATGAAGACCTTAGATAGCTAGACTTGAACATGTTCAGCTTTTTAAAACAGAAGTTTCCACCAAATATGATTCTGATTTACCTTGTGGTGGTTATACTGACCTCTGTTAAATAGACTATCTTTTTAGCTTCATTTTTCTGTGTCCTTATCTGTTCAGATCTAATGGTGATTCTTGTTTAATCTAAACCATTAGATTAAATGTTTGAGCCATGTCTGATGTCTTGAACCATATTCTTACCCATACTTCTCACACGAGTACCAATACAACTTTCAGAAGTGGCTGATTGTAGCATATTTTTGAAAGCTCATTGTCACACTGCAGTCAGGACTGCTGCAATTGTTCGTGAATAGAGACCAGTTTCAGTGCTGATTCAGGCTGAAGTGGTTTGTCAGCTTCCCAAAACCAAGTCTGTAAAAAGTGGTCAGGTATACCCAGAGATGCACTGTGATCTGTTACATTTACATAGGCAGCACCAGATGTTTCTCTGGAAGCAATTAAAAGGAATATCTGCATGTAGCTCTTGATGTGAGGAAAGGAGACAGGAACCTTGCTAATGTGATTATTGTTTTAGTATGATAATGAAATAGTACGTTATGGAATGTCATAATATCGAGATGATTGTTCCTAAAAATGAAGGTGTAAGATGGATTGCAGCTATTGCTAATCAAGAAAGTTTATGGCTTGATGGTGATTGGTAATTGCTCAGTTTTCAAAAAAAAACCAAAAAAACGAGCTGGCCTCCTTTTCAGCCACTGTAGCAGTCTTCAGGGGTGGTCTAAAAAGCCACATTTTTGTTTACAAACATTTGGCTGAGGTGTAAAGCAAAGTGACCAAAATTGATTGTATCCTGAAGTAAGTTGTATGGCCAGAGTTTGGCAGAAATACAGGGAAAACCCAGCCACAAACAGAGAATTGGGTTAGGTATTTAGTTATGGACAAAGTAGATTTTTTCAATGCCAGATCAAACTGATAAATGAGAGAATTCTCAGTAGCTTTGCATGCTGTAAGTATTGTTGTATTTTGAGTTCTGTCTAGAAAATTACCAAATCTCTGGATCATAGAAACGTTTCTGCAATTACTCCTGAATAACATTTCTGTTCTTTTTTTTAAACAAATACCGTGCAACAAAATTATGATCTAAGAACTTTTAGTTTTAATCACCTAAACCCACTACAACTAATGACTTTTTCTGTACCCTGATTCTGTAGCAGTAAAAGCAGAATTTCATTCTGCAAAAGTAAGCTAGGAATGGTAAGCCCCACTAAGGGAACTGCTCATGCAGTCCTTAATGTAAATGTTGCTATGTCCTCTCACTTTCTCTGGATTGCACTGGTCAAGAGTGGTTTAGAATTGCTGAAAAGGGGATGCTTTTGTTGTTTATTTGTTTGTTTGGCTTACTCTTTCTGTACTTGGCTGCTTGTGTTGCTTCTCTGGAATATGTTTGCCATATGTGAAAAAAATGATTGCTACTTTGTTTCTCAAAAGGCCTGTGCCTTTTGGTGAGGGTTTGACTTACTTAGGCTTTTTTTTCAAATCTCTAATCCAGAGCTATCTGAAATACCTGCCTCCAGGGTTTTCACACACTTTATCATCCTTTTCAATACAAGCAGTAGACAAGAGGCTGAACAATATTAACCACAGATTGATTGCTGGGAGAAAGTGTGGTGAGAACAGATACCTCTCATGCTTATGCTAGATCCAAGAGGTGGTGCTATGATAAGGACACAAGTGAAGCTGACTTGGAATCCCAGAACAGATTTCAGTGATGCCCTTGCCTTGCAACTAAAATTAAATAAAAGTGAGTGAAATCTTGCACAGGCTAATTTTTATTGTATTGTTTAGAGGGCATATGGCCTGTGTTGTTATGTATTGGGTATACAGCTAAATTACCTTTAAATGGAAAGTGCTAGTTTGATGAAAATTAGTTTTGTATGCTTCAGAATGTACCATTTATAGATTATATTTTTTTATAACATGTATAAACAGTTAGTGGCTGGGTGTATATTTGGTCTCCATACACTGCGGTTCAACAAATACCTCCCACACTTATATTGCCATATACAAACTTGAACTCCAGTTTAGGGAAGTAGTGGCTACAAAGAACAAGTGATGATAGTTTGAAAATATTTAGAAGCAAGAAGGATGATGATGAATAATTAGGATAGTGTTTGGAACCACATTGTCTGTGAGGGGCTATAAACAAGCACATTTAATTAGAGTATCTAGGAAAACACAATTGTGGTATATGTTGGACAGTAGAATGGCCTCCCAGTGAGAGAAGCTCTTTCATTACAGCTTGTTTAATTATATTTTCTCCAGTAGGAAGTTACAGAAAAGTGACAATTTTAGTAAGAATAAAAATAAAAATAAATGCATATTTCAAAATGATGCATTTTTATTTGGAGTACAGCTGCAAGATGTGTGAAACCCTCTTAGATAAAATAATGTTAAGATATGTTTTTAGAGGCTTTGCATGCTGGGCATAAAAGAGAAGTAACAGAATAATGAGTTATGCAATATATCGTGAGAATATTAGAAGAAACAGAAAATGTATTCCTTAAATTGTACCATAACTGATAAAAGCTGTAACAGTCGTCTTTCATAAAACTTAGATCTTTTATTAAAAACAAAAAGGACTTGGGGGGGGGGGGTAAATAAGGAGGGCAGTATGCAATCTGCACACATGGTAAGCTTATATGATATAACCCATTTTCTCTGATTCGTGGTGGGTACACTACACATTTCAGTTCTTACCCATAACCATCTTGTATCTCATCTGCTTCCCAGTCAAAACAATATTGGAAACTGATTTTGCTTTTATGTGGTCTCAGACTGCTCTTCCTGTCCACCTATCTATTGTAGTAGACACATGCTTAATGTCCCAAGAGAAACTAAAATTCCATCAGAGTTGATTCAGCAGGCAGTGCTTGATCCGCTGCATGAACACTTCTCTGAGGAGTCCTGTGAGTTTCTGGACAACATAACGTTCAGTTTCTGGGCAGAAAATTGCAGTTTTCATCCTTCTGGATAGGGTGATTTATTTTCTGAGTATAATCAGCTGCAGTATTCTTGCAGTTTGCAAGCAAATTGAAGCAGTAACTCTGGGAGGTGGGAATTTGCAAATTTGTCTTAGCCCGAACTCCAAAAGCCAAAATACGACAATATAAATGGGTGCACTGTTTCACTGCTGTTATTTTCCAGAAATATCCATCTGCTTTGTTTTGTGGGCAGAGTTTGAATAGATTCAAGCTACTCCTTGTCCAATTTTCAGAGGGGCTGAAAAGCTTCCATTGCATCATAGCTTATAAATTCATTAAAGTACATTAATTTAGCACGGTCCATTGAAAACTTCCTGTCATAAGAGGAAGTATGTGACTGTTTAATTTAGAAAATTATTCTGCTTCTCTCATTCCTCTGTTTTCTCCCTCATAGGACTGGATTAGACATAACTAGAGCTCAGTGGGAAGAAAAGTCACGGTTCACTAGGATTTTTTTTTTTTTCTTTCTTCCTTAATTTACCTTGTTTACCTCATACTATTATGTAGTGTTATACTTTTCCTCTCTCCACCAGTATTCTGAACAGACTAAACTAATAATTCAGACAGTATTGTGGTTTAGACCAGGAGAATGTTTCTGAAAATAAGTTAATTTCATAATGAATAAAGGAGGGGAATAGGTACTTCGGCCAAATTAGTGTGCTCTATGGGGATTTATAACCAGTAAAACCTGATTCAAGTGGGAGTATTCTTGGTCAGGTTCTTCAGAAAGGAGAGACAAATCTTATTTCTGTAAGTTTTAGCCAAGTATAAGTAAGGACAAGTGACTAAAATGTTCCAATGTAAAGGTGAAAGCTGTAAATATTGACAGATTTGCCAATGATAACTAGATAGCCAGCCCCCAATGCAATTGCTTAACATCTTTAAATCAGATGTTGCCTTTGTAACCATAAACTTATTCTATTGAATCAATTATTTCTTTGAACAGGAATTTAAGATACTGTGTCAAAATTTCTGTCATAAGAGTACCTCACTGGGTGTTCAGTGTGCATTTCATTCAAGAGCAGTCTATTTTTTTTTTGTCTTTATGCCCTTTTTTCACTTTAGCTGTGTAATATAGAGATGTATCTTGAACATATTGTTTGCAACCTTAGGCATTAATAAAGGTTTACCTCTTACTCAAGAAAAATGAATGTGAGCATCATTTGCTTTCAAAAAAAGGCCTGTTGAATTTTTTGGAAGAACTAAGTCATACTTCTAGAAGAAACCAAAGTCCTAGAAAAGGTTTAATTTATTTTTAAATGTAGGGCACTTTCCCTTCTCTCTTCAAATTTCTAATAGTACGCAGCTATTCAAATTACCACCCCAGAACTTTATGTTTGTACTCTACACTGTCAAAATTAAATCTCTGAAATTTACTGCCCATTTAAGATGTAGCTCTTAATGAGATTACACTGCTGAGGGAAAGCTGTTTCCACATGATAGATATGCAGCAGATTTGCAGTGCCTTAGAGAGAAGGGCTGTAGGTTGCAACTTGAGGAAGTCCATCTTGAAAATGAAACACTGCATCTCTTTTTGCAGAGAGCCACTTGAGCTGCCGACACACAATTTTGTTACAACCTCAGAAAGCTGAGGCCCAGTGTTGCTGATTTGCCTGCTTTCAGATCTGCTTACAGTCTTCATGCCTGTCCCACTGTTGCTCTTGAATCTCATGGCTTGCTGTCCTCTTCAGCTGTATGTCTCATCATAAAAAGTCATCTAGAATTATTTGAACTAAAAGTAGCTACTGGTTTTCCATGTATGTATCATTGGCTATGGCCAGGGAATATCAGCAGTAATTGGTAAGGAGTAACTAGGGTCAAGGACAAAATAATAGATCTGCAGGGAGAAGCCCTGAGATTGTACTTCTGCATATAATGCTTCAGAGATGATCCAAGTGTAAATTGTGGTCTGAGTTTAATAGCTTCAAATGGCTGCACAAGTAAATAATTAAGAAGCTATTTGTCCTTAAAGAGGGAGGAGCAGGACACTCAGGTGAAGAAATAGAAAATGTTTGTGGCTTTTAGAAAACTGCTCATTATCATTTGGAAGTGGTCACCTCTGTTAAATAAATGTGCTTTAAAAAAAGAAAAGGTGACTGACTATGCAGACTTGGCCTTGTCAGGCCACAAGAAAGGAATGTAAGTAGTTTGCTGTGGAAATAACTCTTTGATTAGTGATTAGTAAGCCAGGTTGGGGGGATGCTTAATGCAATGGAGACTGAAGGAGGAAATGTGTCCCTGGTAATAGCAGAGATGACCATCTCGACCCTTTGAGAAATGTTGATGGTTTTTACACACTTGTATGAGATTAGGAAAGAAAACTGTGTTAAAATGGGCAAAAGCACAGAGCAGGAAAAAAGAGAGAAACTTGATGTATTTACTGAGGAAAGCAAAGGGTATGATTTGGGCTGCCTAAAAAAGGGGGGACCACTGTATGGATCTGGTTAAGCTTTTTTGGAAAATTTTTAATGGGAAATAATTGGCTTTGTAAGGGAAACAATAAAGAGAGGACTTAAAAGACTGTTAGTCCTCCAAATATATTCAGCAAATCTGCAAGAAATATTTCCTGAGAAAATAGTATTTATTTTGGGAACAGGATAATATATTTTTTTCAGGACACAAAAGTAGCTGAAGTTGGCCTGAAGGATTTAATTGATTAGATAGCTGATTTTCAGAACTACCAATGATTGTGACATTCTTGGAGTTTGGTTTGACATAGAATTCAGGAACTGTCACTGGTTGTGAGTTTTGTTAACTGGAGATGTAATTCTGGTTTTCTACCGTTTGTAGTATTTTTATACTGATGTATTTGTGGGAGAGGGCACTGCTGAGAAAATACTGTCTTCATTGGAGAAAAATTAAGTTTATTATTATCTGTTCCCTTTTGGGAAGGTGAGTCATTCCTGAAGTACATCATAGTTGTGGAGAGTAGTTCTGTTGCCAGATTTTAAAATGCAAAACAAATTAAGTTCTTTACTAGTTAAAGTATACGCAGAATAGCCTGAATTAATTTGAACTCTTTATACTTTTATTTCCTGAAATCCTCGTTAGGTTTTGGTTAACCTCCTTTGAAAAAAAAAAAATTAAAAACAAGCAAAATACCTTTCTAACAGTCCTACTCTTTTTAATGAAAATTGTGTGAAAAGTGATGCTTCTTTCAAAGGTTTTCCTTCTAATGGGATGATAAACACAACACAACAGGAAGCAGCTGAAAATTGCTTTGTAGATTGATGCAGATATGAGATGTCTTTTCTCTATTGTTGAAAGCCACAGAGGCTGTAATGCTCACTTTTTTGAATGGCACAGTCAGCAGTCATGTCCCTCAGGGATTCTTGCTGTGAGTAGTTCTGGTCAACATATTCCTTCATGACCTGAAGAAGGTAGTGAACAGAACTTCATGGGCAATGCTAAGTTTGTGGGTAACCAAATGCTATGCCAAGGAAAGGAACTCTAAAAGAATTCATGAAACAGAGTGGATAGGCAAATAAGGGGTGGAAGAGCTTTAAATGCAAAGTAAAGCATTTAGGTAAAAGTAATCTAAACCTTGTTCACACAATATTGAGCTGAGTCACAACACAGTGAAAGTCCTGGAGTATCATTGGCAGTTCTCTGAAATCATTGGCTCAGCACAAGTAATTTTCAAAAAAGCCAACAACATGTCATCATCACCATATTACCAGAAGGGATTTTGAGAATAAGACAGATTTGATGTTTTGTCACCAAACAAAACTTAGTGTGCCCATTTTTTGAATATTGAGTAAAGTTTTGGAGTCTACATCTCCAGAAGGAACTAATCAATTAGATATGATACAAAGAAGAGAAGTTAATGCAACAGGAGATAGAATAGCTGCCTTAAGAGGAAGAGTTCAGAAGTCAGGGTCACTTCAGTTTGAAGGGGAGAAGGCTGAGGTGTATATGCAGTCAAAGTTTACAAAATCAGAAAAACAGAATAAGCTGAATGTGGAATTGTTCACAAAATTGTGCAGTGCAAGAAGCAGTTGGCATTCAAAACGAGTAAACAAAGATGGATACATTAGTGACTAAATGAAAGTATTTCTTTACACGGCAGGTTTAAGCCTCTGGAGCTTGTTGCTGCATGTGGATGTGAAGTGGGCAGTATCAGCTAGTTCAGAAAGGGATTAGACACATTCCTGGGGAACCTGGATACATTGCCAGGACTGGGCCAGGGATAACATCTTTTAATATTCCCTATTACAACAATTATGGGTGCTGGAGAAGTACGAGGGGAAGAAACTGTAGGAAGCAGTAGGCTCCTGTGTTCACCCTAAGTGCTACTCCTGGAAACAGAACACTAGGCTACATTACCTTTGTTGTTTCCAGTACAGTTTTATTTTTCACATTCTTGTGTTGTGGTTGTTTAATGAAGATGTTTGCTCACAGTTTTAAATGCAGCTGCAGCAAGAAACTGATGGAGTTTGTCTGAGAGAATGGCTTCTCCTGATGGTGATCCGTGGGTATTGCTCAGTGAAAGGAAGAGAAGACTGAGCCTTTATTTTACTGGTGTCTTATACATCATCTCATCTTCCAGTTTCTTGTATCAAATTTATCCAATCAAAGTGATGGAATACTGTAGCTAAATGAGTACTATTTGAGCTGATGCAGGGTGACCAAGCAAGCACAGCAATTACCTGTCCCTCCTGCCAAGTAAAACACAGTAGCTCAAACCATGATTTAGTCTGACAAATGATTTGTGGTTTAAGCCTAGAACCTCCTGATTCATACGCCAGTGTACAGTCAGTTACTGCACTTTGGATGATGAATGTTAACTCATTAGCCTGCAGTACTGAATTTTATTCCAACTGAAATCTCTGCCTTTTGGTACACTTACATATTTCCTCCCCATTTTGTCAGGCCTTTTCCTCACACTATTCAGCACCTTAGTCTTACTTAGGAAAAGACTGTGTGTGTTTGAGGCTTAGAAATGAGTACAGCTTGGTAGGACCCAGAACTGTGTATTCAACTCAACAAATGCTGTTTAGATCAGTTGGTGTTTTGGTAACTGATGTAATGTCAAATGCAGTGATCCAGTGAAACACACGTGCAGTCTTGGCTGTGAAAGCAACATCTGACAGAGCTGAATCAATGACTGCATAGCTTTTGAAGAGAGTCCTTGTCAACACAAGTGCAACAGAGCACCATCTCCTCTCTATCCGTGACTAGAAGAAAGAAATGAGAAACCACTTTGAACCAGATGGTGATTCCTTCTAAATGAAATAGGAGTCTTGAGCTTAATATTTTCTGTGAAGTTCATTTTACTCCGTGTATTTTGCTGCACTTTGTCTTGTGCACAGAAGATTGCAGGTCAAATAAGCATGAAGGAATTAAAAAAAAAAAATGAATCCGTGGGAACAGCGGAAAGAAGGCAAAGAGACTCAACCTGAAATATTTCATATTTCTAACCACTGAGCTGTTGTCTGGAGGTTGGATACTTCTACACATTGGTGACCAAAGTAGTCCAATGATTGCTAGCTAGGAAATTACTATATTTAAAATGTGACAACAAAGAAATTGCAATTATTAATGCTAGTAATTCTTACTTGTTAACAAACACTTTTTACTGCCTTCTGCCTGGGTTGTTAACCATGTTGCAGGCATGAAGCTTTGAACATCTTGGAGACAGTTAGCATACTCTTCAACATTCAAACCTGCCAGTGTTAAAAAGAGTGAATCAAATATGTAAGCAAAGGAGCAGAACATAGATCACTTTTTCTTTTGATGATTATCATCTATATAGCTAACTAACAACAGACAGAATGACAGGAAAGAAATTAAAGCACAGCAATGCTTGCCTCTTTTACTAATCCTAAAATGAATATTTAAAATGCAACAGCTGAAGAGTATATCTAAAGAAGGTAAACATGGCCTCATCCAACATTGGTTGTTGACACATTTCTTGCCTCTGGCTCTAGAAAGTCTTCCTTTTAGCAGAAGGGCAGCAATCACTCTGTCTGATGTCGTTCTGAAACTATTAACATTTCACTATCACCACAGTTTCCCCAGAATATTAAATAAAGGGTTTGTTGTATGAGCTTAAGTGGGATCTTTTTTTATCTTTTAAACTTAAGTGGGATCTTTTTTAATCTTTAAACCACGCTTGTAGCAAAGGATGTGCGGAAGCGTGATCCTCCTCGTTCACTTGCAGGTTGGTATTGGTTATGATAGGATTGCAAGACTGAGGGTCAAATTAAGCCACAATTCAGGCTGTGCTGTAGTTTGACTTCAGTTGTTATCTTTGATTTGCAGACAGGACAGGGCCATTAAGACCTCTTGGTGCACCCAAAGCCCTGACAGGCCTCCCCTGGATCCTCCATGCACTTTCTGGCCAGTTCAGCCAGGATTCCACTTGAGTTTAGGCCTGTCTTCACCTGAACTACATCACTGTGTCCCTGTGCTCAACCCTGTCCCTGCTGTCCCAGGTTTCTCACTGGTTTCCTGGGTTGTCCTCAGGTGTGGCTGTCTTTCACCAGACTGTCACTGCCACCACCCAGTGCACTGTCCTGGTCAGGGAAATAACTGTACCTGCCTGGCTTGTGTCTTTTCAGCCACATTCTTGAGGAGCAGCCTAGCTCTTCTTTTTCCCTAGCACTGAGCTTGGGCTTCTGTGAAGGAACTGTGATTAGTTTACTGCCAGCCACGCTTCAGTGCAGTATGGCTCAGGCAAGGACTAGAGGCACTCTGGCCTGAGTGCCTCTAGTCCTTAAATAGGATTCCTGGTTGCCATGGGCAGAGGGGATGGCTGAAGGGCTCAGGTGAGGCTGGTAAGGACAGTTAAGGAAGATCTGCATTTGGAAGAAGAAATAAAGCTTGGGTTACTTACTGGCACTGGAAATGAGAAAGGCAGAGAGGTTTTTTTAACCATTAATGTGTTATCTGAAAGTGTGGAGAGGCTGTGGCATAGTGTAAAGTGGTTGGTAGTTCACATGTGCATTCAACTCTGCTATTGCTAAAGCATTATCTTTCTTATTTAGAACATGAGTGGATAGGATCAGGTACCTTGCTATGCTACTTGACTGTAGAGCGTTCAATCCTGGCAGTGTCCAAAATTTTTCATTACCTTGTCACTTGATCTTACTGGAAAAGTAATATACATAAATAAATGGTTTTCTGGTCTTTGATACTATTTATCTTTATTGACTTTAAGAATATATGCTTGTAGACAAAGAAAATTTAAATAGATTCTAACTTCATACTTTCAGGTTCCTGAACATGCAGAACTTGCCTGGATTCTTGGATGCTTAACTAATGTGCCATGCCTGCTCCGTTTGCCCCAGTGGAAGGTAAGGACAGTTTGGTCAATTGAAAAGAAATATATGGGATTTCAGTGGAATTGTTGTCCTGGAAATACTTGTTATCTATAAAGTACCAACTGTACCTTGGTTATCCTTGCTTTAGGTTTAAGTAGTTCTGTAGTCCTGTGGTGGAAGGGGGGAAATGTGTCTTTCCAGGTCTGTTGCTCTCAGTGAACATCTTCCTGCTAGGACCTACAGAACAGTGTTTTTGGTAGAGACTTGCAGAAATTGTACTAAATACAAGGTTTGTTTAGTGTTATTAAACTGATTTGTCTAGAATGTTCAGTGTTAATTCAATGCTTATTTAATAATGCAAAACTACTCCAAGATACTGCAGTGGAAACCTTGAGCCTTGCTGATTAAGGAGTTCCATAAACAGCTTTTCTTTTCCACTAAAAAGAGAGGCTGCTCTGTAGATTTTATGGAAGAGTGTTCAAAAGAGGCATATGTTTGAAGAGGAGTATAGAAATTTTAAATATTAAAAATGTGCTGAGTGATATTGTGCCTTAAATGTTTGCCTTTACAAGTTTCAAATGTCCATCTTCTTAATCTTCTTCATGCAGCATCAACGGAGTTCTTGCGTTTAATTTGTTTGTATTTTATTTTGACATGTAGTAAGCAGAAAAAGCAAAAGAGAGGAGAGAGAAGTATCTGAAAAAGGGGGAAAAAAAGCCAACAGCTTAAGAGCTGTTTGGCTTGCAGAGTTCAGAACAGTCTTAAATACCTCCAGATGTTTTCTTTTTTCCTGTTTTCCTTCTTAATTAAATAAAACCAGTAAAACTTAAATACAGCAACCAGCGTTAATGCGTGGCATAGATTAAAGCAAACCTTTTCAAACCTAAGGTTCTAAAGTTAAGCTCTTAAATCCAACTTTGACTGGCTTGACTTTCCAGATCTACAGATAGGTGTTACAGGTGCTAGGCTTTGCAAAATAGGTTCCCTGAACCCTAGGCACTTAGAGATGTGGACAGAATACAGGATCTGTAGGAGAGCGTGAGAAAAGTCTAAATATGTTTGAACAGTCTTAATGAAACAATTAACATTGGAAGGGAGTTAGTATATTTAACTATTGCTAAAAGTGAAACATGGATATGCCATTGCTAGGACAGAATTAGTGCATGTAGCCTGACTACCTTGATTTAAATGATCCAGGTTGTTGAGCTGTAAAGGACTTGAATGCATTAGGTGGATTGCAGGAAGCAGTGTGGACTAATGGAGAGAACACTGGATTCTGCCTCAGTAATTCTGGGTTCTAGCTGTCACTGACTACCCTGGTGACTGTGTGTGATCACTCTGTCTTAATCTCTTTTCTGTGGAACACAGGTATTAATACCTTTCTATATCTTCATTATGAAGTGTTTCAAAAATTTATTGCTGAAAATGCTTTTTAAAAAGTAGGGTTTATGTGTAATGTATAAGTATGATAACTCAGTGTGATTGTTTTGCATTTGAAATCATTTTCATGAATAAGGTTACAAACAGAAAACAAAAGGCTGTGTTCTCTCCTCTCTAGAGTATCAGAGCAGTATAGGGAAATTCATAAATATAGGACATAAACCAGAATGTATATATTCATTAGGAGTGGATTTTACATGACACTCTTTACTGTAGAGCTACACAATAGATTACTCAACTAGCCAGAATTCTAATTAATTAAAATCACAGATTTTTATATCATTAGCTGAAAGTGTGATTCTTCTCTGTTTTTGTTTTTCAAACAGATGAAGCGTGCCAGCCAGAATAGCGAAGGAACTGTTGGTTTGCTGACTTACCCTGTGCTTCAAGCAGCAGATATTTTGCTGTACAAGTAAGAGACAGAATGTGAGCCCACGGGCAATGTCTGTTCAGCAGCGTTGGAATGAATGTTTGTCAGGTCAACATGCTAACTTATTAAGAGAGGGAGCTGGGTGTGATTAGATCAGAAGATTGGAAATGGATGACAGGCTCTCAAGTGGCTGGTTGAAATCTAGCCTGGTTAGAAAGGAACTGTCAGGCCTGTAAAGAGAAAAAGCTGGTCACTTGAGAATAGTTCTTAAGGAATTATAACAGACTGATGTTTAGTTATACATATTACATGTTGGCACACATACACCTTTTTTTAAAGTAGGTATGTTTTATTTTATGCAGTGTACTGTAGAGATACTTAAACTGTCTGTATGTAGTGTGGGACTCTGTGTAGTCCAGTTCATAGTGATGAAAAAAAGTGAGTAACTGATTGCACCTTGTAGTACCTGGGTTAGTTCACTTTTCTCTGTGGTGTGCTTGTGCTGCATTGGAAACAGCCCCTATAACAGCATACCTAAACCTGTGGCCTACCTGGTAGAATTTGTGGTGCATTGCCATGACTGGTTGTTTTTCATAATATGATTTAAACTGTCTCAGTAAGCAACTGCTAGAGACAATGCACTATGTATTAATTATTTTTATGTTCTGAGTATATGTACTTTGTGGCATTGTTCTGAAGGAAAGTTGTGAGTATTTGCTGGGACAGAGAAGTAACACAGAACTATGAGGATGAGAACTTCAGGACAGAGTAACCAAGAGTAACCAGTTGTTAATCCAGAAAAATGTGTCTAGAGAAATCTCATGTTAAGTAATCATAGTAGGAGAAAACAGTACTGTTAGAAGACCAATAAATGGTACTTCTAATTCACCTGAATTTTAATTAAAAATTACAGGGAGCAAGCAAAAGTCATAATGAATTTGCATATTATAAACTTCTTTGCCATGTGTCCCATTTGATTGTCAAGAAGTATTTAAGGATGAAATTTAGACAACTTTATCTGAAATCACATTGTTTTGGTTGAGCTTAACCACGTATGTCTCTTCCATCTCTAGTAAGATCAGATATTTCATCTTTCCTTAGTACAGCCAGTGGTTTTTTGGCTACTGTCTGTATCAACAGCAGGCTGTCCACACAGAGCACAAAACAAAGAAGTTAAAGACAAACAATATCTCTTTGAAGGAATTTGACGTAATATCTTTAATAAAAAATGTTTTGATATAAACAAAATAATATAAGGAGCAAGAACTAAGGAGAAATGGAAACACAGGAAAGGAACAGCAGTCATGAAGTAGAATTTAGAGCTGGAGAAGGGGGAGAAGCAGTACCGACTCAGATGAACCAAGGATCAAAGAGACAGGAAAATGGAGAGAAGGTAAATGTATGACAGAAAGGAATAAAAATAGCAACAGAGCAGAAATATATTAAAAAACAAAAACAAAAACAAAAAAACCAACAACAACAAAAAAAAAAGGGCAAAGGCAAAGTATCATGCAGAGGCTTTTATAGAGATAATATGTTTTCTGTTTAGTGGCAAACTTCGTGAATATGGAACCATTTTGACATATGGAAACATTTCTTTTGACCTGCTTAAAGTGTATTGATTACGGTAACTGATTTTCTCTCTGTTAGTTATAGGGCAGTGTGATTTCCTATTGACTACTGTAACTGTTTTTAGGTTGCCTTGCTGACTGGTTGGGAATAAAGGTGGACAAATTGATTCCTGGATGTCAGCCCAGTAATTCAGAATCGGAAGGAAAGAGTACCGTGTTGAACTGAAATTTTCTGGGAACTTAAAAGATGCATAGTGAACTTCCTTACTCTGGAACATGTCCAGTATTCAGAGCTGAATACCCCTTAAGCCTTTAAAAAGTATCTGCTGGGGGATGGGAGAGTAATCAAAAGCTGGCAAGATTTCAAGTCTGCCTCATCTAAAAAAATCATACATTTTTAGCAAGTATGATTAACTGTGGGAAAGAATCACCAGGGGAAGTAATGGATTCTTCACCTCCTTGTGTCCTCTGATGCAGATTGTGATTTCCTCCAGAAGCGTATTCAAGCCATTGAGTTCAATACAGAAGATAAAATTATCCTTTGAATCTAACAGTTCTAATCCTCTAATAACACTTGTGACAATAGAGACACTCCACCACATGATACTTATACAATTGTGACCCATGAGGAAGAACCACTGTCTTCTTTCCTTCCCTCGATATATCCTCAGTACAAACTTCTCAACAACAGTTATGTTTTCCTGAGACTTGACATGACAAGGTGCTTGCACTTTGTGCATTGCAGATCTTTCTTACTTTGTTGGCACACTACAACACGTGCTTTTTGATCTCTAAAGAGACAGCAAGAGATACTACAGAAACTTTTCTTTGAGCTGAGTTTGATGAGTTGCTCTTACAAGTATCTTTGCCATACGTGTCTTCACAAAGGGCTATTTTTGCCCTTGGAGATGTGCTTCCAGTTCAGCACAAAAAGTAGACTCATCCCTGAGTACAGTCGGTTTAGGATCTTGTTCCCACAGCACCTCTGTCTAGCTGGGACTGAGTGTTTGTCTCAAGCTGGCCCTCAGTCATGGCAGAAGCTGTGACAGTCTTGAGTAACATTTCAGCAGAACCAGAGAGCTTTGCTGAGTTTCCTGTATCTGTCTTTTATTAAAAGGTCAACACATGTTCCTGTTGGAGAAGATCAAGTCCTGCACCTGGAACTAGCCCAAGATACAGCACAACATTTCAACAAGAAATATGGAGAATTCTTTCCTGTGCCCAAAGCCATTTTAAGTGAGCTGGTCTTGGTTATTTTTTTTTTCCTTAACTATACTTCAAGGTTGAAGATGGATTTAAATATTGTGGAAATAGTTTCAGGGACCAAGCAAAGGGAGCAAACTGATGCTAAGGGAGTGGAAAATTAAAAACTGACAACAAGAGACCAGAGGCTGTGAAATTGAACTCCCAAGATAGACGTAAGGCTTCAGAAATCCCTGGTAGAGGAATGTATGTGACGTCTGGTATTCTTGTCCAGGGGGCCAGATGCACTCTGCTGCTGCCAGTCAGCCTTGCTCTTCAAGTATTGGACTTTTTTAGAAAGTAGGGTCTCTGTTCCATGTTGCTAGTTCAAGAGACATGTAAGCAGCAAGACAAGAGACCTCTAGCAATCAGAATTCTTCAATATCTGAGTAGTAGATAGTTACATTGAGCATGGCTAGCAGCCTGTTGGTTTATTGGTAGAGTGCTCAAAATTTTTTAGGGGCGTTTAATATATACTTGAATATTTCAATGTGTGTCTCTTAGAGAGCTTAAGACTTCATGGTTTTGATCTTAGACTCAGGAAGACTTATAAGGAAAATCTTCTCAGTCATTTTTGAGCTGTAAGGTCATAGGCCGGGGGGTGAGGAGGAGTCAGATGGCACAAATGGCATGTTTGTTAAGAAACGTGAAGAATTGGGCAAGGAAGAAGCATTGCATCTTTGTTGTAAGTAATGTAGAGGAATGCACAGCAGAGACCTTCGCCCCCAAAAGGGCAAGGAGCTCTCACCTTAGAAAAGACAGGCAGTAATAAACCTTTCTCAATTTTCAAGCCTCAGCATCAAAAATGGTGTTAGACCTAGAGCGGAGTTTTGAGAATATTTGGTATTGCAAACTCTGCAGTTTCTAATTGAGTGCCAGGCACTATAAAGAGGAGCTGAGTGTAGCCTATGATGCAGGTTGGACTGTTTACCATTAAATAAAAAGTTCAGTTTGAAAAAAACCAAAACATTTCACTTTGCTCAGGAAAAGCATTCCTTCCTAAGTTCACAAGTACATGCAAAGCAACAAAATATCCTAGCTGAGTGGAGTAGTTAGGGGCCTATTCAGACTCACTAGCTGTACACAGTTGAATTACCTGGACTCTTTCAAATTTACAGAAGACTCAGATTCTTCCAAAAGGTGATTCAGAACAAAGCACTTTCTGGGGCAATCTGAACTGTGTGCTGGAAGAACCCTTATCCTTTCACTGACTACACGGGCCATCTACGAGCAGTATGCATGTAATTCAGTTGGCTGGTTTAGGTGTGTAATAACAATTGGTGTGAGTACTCTGTAGATCAGTGATACTTTATGTACTCCATGAATTGTGTTTCTTGTCTGAAAAACTGAAGCAGTGTGGGTTGATACTGAGTACTTTGTAATATGCCCCTAATGCTACTGATCTGTTTCATGTACATGCCTATATCTTAGCAGTTTGCATGATACCCACACCTTTCTTGTCTGCACAGTGCTTTACCTCTAACAGAGCTGCTCAGTGTTGAGTTAGAGAATTTTAATAACTGTCTTTACTGAAATTTAGGAGAATTACCAAGACATGTTGGGTGAAAAAATTTCCTGGTATAAGGAGATTAACTGTTCTGGGATTCTTTTTTTTAACTAGTGAATTTAACCTGTTTCTCCACTGTTCAGAACATTTCAGTAAATGTGCAGTCCATGCTCTCTAGGTAACTTGTTTCCAGTGCCAGTAATACAAGGGAGGAGACATTTTCAGGGAAAATCAACATGTTAGCCACAGAAAGTATTAGAAGTAGCCCCAGCAGAAATTCCTGCTTAGTGAGAATGGGAAAGATGGAGCAGGTTCCATTCAGTTTATGGGAGAAAAAGGTGGCATCTTAGAAGGACAGGAAGGGCGTAAGGACTAAATAGGACGTACATGATTGTGCTCACAACTCGTTTTTGAGTGAGGATAAACAGCTTTGAAGTGTACTTAGCAAATGTCATAAAAAACCATTGTCTGTGTGCATAATTATTTCCTTTTTTCTTTTTGTTTTTTAAGGTAAAACAAAGAAAATAAAATCCCTCAGAGATCCTTCAGTGAAGATGTCCAAGTCAGACCCACAGAAATTAGCTACTGTGAACATAGCAGACAGCCCTGATGATATAGTGCTGAAATTCCGCAAAGCTGTGACTGACTTTACCTCAGAGGTGACCTATGACCCTGCTGCTCGCCCTGGTGTCTCCAATCTGGTGTCCATTCATGCTGCAGTGACAGGGCTGAGCATCAAAGAAGTGCTGCACCAAGCCACGGGTCTTGACACTGCTCACTACAAAATGGTGGTAGCAGAGGCAGTTATCCAAAAATTTGCACCTATCAGGAATGAAATCAAGAAACTCCAGGAAGACAAGTCCCATCTGATAAAGGTTTTAGAGGATGGAGCAGAGAAAGCCAAAGAACTGGCTGCCCCTATCTATCAAGAAATAAGGAGACTGGTGGGATTTCAATAGAAGGAAGCTGCTGAGTAGTTCCAAGGACTTTTGTATCATGGGGCAGAGATTTTGTTATTTGTAACAATATCATTTGTTAATTATTAATCATTCTGATTTGAAACAAAAGCTTTTTTTTCCTGGAAGATCCAAGTAGAACATTGAGTGTGATTGTATTAAAAAATGTGCATGAAGCCAGATATTTCCAGTGGGACCAGCATTGTCTGAATAGGCAAAGAGGGAGAACAGAAGGAATCACAATTAATGAAGAAATTGTGCAAAAGTGGAATATAAGGTTGCCTATATGGGTTTCTGGATTTTTCTGTTGACCAAGGCAAGAAGCTGAAGTATAGCAAGGTGATCAGAATCTAGCCTGAAGATTTGTAATCCTTGTCAAGAACATGCTTAGCTGTGTACGTGATCTTGTTACAGGTGGACATTTCATCCTGTTGGGGGTTATTCAGCTTTGATATGGTGATTGAACATGTTCTTGGATGACCAGAATAAAAGCAGAGACTTACAAATAAATGCTCAGGGTGATGAAGAGAGAACTTGCTGCTTCTCCCTATAGTGTTTTCAAATTCAGTGTGATTTTTTTTTTTAATCTGTGTAGTTTGTGAAGTGAGTTAACATGTCTCTCTAAAACTCACTGTGAATACTGTACTCGATGACTTCCTTGATAGTCACTCCAGAGAATCCACAGAGCAGACTTGAATTTCACTTATGCCCTTTGTGCCATCCTGCTGATCAGGTCTAAGGTACTTCAGTGAGAAATGACACGTGCTTCAGCTGCTCCTATCTCATCTGCTGTTCTGTTTAGCAGGGAGCTCCAGGATTTTCAGTTCAGCATGAAGTCTAGGATTGCTTTAAAAAAGGTATAGAGGAGAAGATGTAATGCTGAATCAAAGAAGTCTTGGGTTGAGAATCAGAGAACTGTCTGTAAAGTTTACAAAATTCCTTCTTTAGAAAAGTGTGCCAAGTTCAGAGCCAGAATAGAGTTAAATAGATCTTTATGAACTCTTCAATACTGAGCCTCAAGAAAGTGTAGTGGTGGGAGAACAGTGTTAGCCTGCACTGCTCTTGGGCCTCATAAGACCCAGAGACTGGGACACATGGACTGTGGCATTTGTTGAGGAATTGTGGCAAAAGGGCATTGCCAGAAGTACACACCATGTTCTGAAGAGGGGTAGTAGTACATGCTACAAGGTAATGAAAGCCCTGCTGGTCCTGTGCCAGCATATCTAACTGTATCATTGTACTTCGTGGTGCTGTGCTTGAAATTGCTGTACTGTAATGTAAATTGAGTTAATCCTGTATTCTGGCAGCTCATAACCACTATATGCCTGTGGCATTTGTCATGAAGGATTGCAGCCTTACATGAGCGAGTTAGTAAAACATGGGAGGTGGGGGAGTGTGTTTCTGCGTAGTGCCGTTGGTTGGTCGGTTGTTTTTTTTTATAAAAGCAATATTTAGTTAATTATAGGGAGTTGATTCAGAAAGAAATATTTAGTTTTCCAAAACATAAAGTTGAGGACTGAACGTCTCCAGATCTGTGCTGAGACCTGTATTTATTTGTTAGGGATATGAAGAAGAGAACTGCCATGCAAGAACTTGATGATGACAGATTTTCTAAACTTAGTAAAAACTAGAGAAGCAGAGTGGATGGAGATAGACTGATCAGAAACTAAACTCAGTGTAGACAAGCCTGAGGTAATGGCCTCTGGAAGGAATAAGTATATTCAGAAATTATCCCTGGTTTTAAATAATCTGTAATGGGTAAGGAAAGGACACAGTTATAACTGTACATGTTTATGTAGTTCTGCAAAACTTTTGTCAGTGTTTAACAGCTGCATTAGGGAACTAAGACAGAAAATTAAGGCAACATTTACTGCTGCTTAGTGACTTGGCATAAAATGCTCCCTGTGGCACTTTTTAATATGGATTGATTTCCAGGTCCCACAGTGATTGATTGATTTCTAAGGTCCCACAATGTGTTCCTTAATTTTTCACTAGTGAAGATAGAAGCATATATTCAAAAGACAAATTCTAGTTTTCCTAGTTTCAAGGTGTCCACACTTCTGATACTCAAATCACCTAATATATAGAGTTGCCATTCAACACAGCTTCTTTGACGTGGAAGGGAAATGGGACCATTCATGGGAGGGGTTGACATCAACAGGTGATTTTAGTTTGTTACTCAAACTGTTCTGAGCAATCTTTCCAAACCTGTTAGATTTTTTTTCAGAAAATCATGTTGGTGAAGCAGGAAGAAAATCTTCAATAGAGCCTTTTCTTTGGGACAGGGGTTTAATGCATTTCATATTTAGCAGTGTTTCAATCAAATTCACGAAAGCCTCTTTTTAATTCAATAATCCATTGGGGGTTTTCCCTTCCCTTTCCCCTATCAGTCAAACAAATCTTACTTGCCTGACCTATTTCTTTCAAGTAAGGAAATATACGTGTTTTTTCTTCTTCAGGAAAGTTAAACTTGTGTAGAATTAGTATTTTCACTTACTGACTGATTAGTTAGCTTTTTATTTTAGTTGCTCCTGTGGAGGAATTGTCAAAATAACAGGTGTGTCTGCCCAGTGAAATAATCCCAATTCCATTAACAACCATGATCTTTAGAGGCTCCTGAGAAGAGACAACAACTGTAGATGTGTGCAGGTATCTGTTGCCTATTTCAGTTTTCTTAGAGCACGGTTTTTCTGCAGAGTTAAGCATCTTGGCATTCAGGTTGTTTAGCTGAACTTAGCCTGGCTGGCTCTGTCTTTCTTGAGCTGTTTACTTGGGATCTAGGAAATTTAGCAGGAAGAAGCTGAGCTTGAAGCAATGAGTTGATTCCAAGCTACTCCAACCTCTTCTTCTACCTTGCTGTTTCCTCTTCACAATGTTTTCATAAGCACACATTCTATACAGAGTTTTGTGGCAGTGTTTACAAAATAGTGCAGATGAGTTAGAACTGCTGTTCAGAAAGCAGTTGGAGAAGACTTGATGCTTTATATTTAATAATTATTTGTTTCACACTAACTCTGGTCTAGGGTGCTGGGGATTTAATGTTTGTTTGCAACAAAGTAGATGCACTCCTCAAATGCATTTTCATGTTTGTTTTTATCCAGATCATATTTTCTAAGACTTCTCTGTGATGTCAGCTGAAGTGCAATTGGTGGGGAGTTTCTGCAGAAGCACACTCCTGATCCCAGCTGCAGTGCTGGTATAGACATGCCCTGAGGTATTGTGAAGTTGTTGTAAGGTGTTCTTCCAGGACAGGTTGGGGAAAAGGTCCAAATACATCTTTCCTAGTTGAAGAAATAAGAAATGAAAGTGGAGAGGCATCCTTACTACTTGCTGTGTTGCTCTTTGATGAAAAGGAAGCAGAAACAACCATCCTTTAGTTTGAATATGTTGCTGATTTGTGTCTTAGATTCAAAATCTCCTCTTATGCCATTCCTGTATGTTAGTGCATCTAAAGTGCATATGTAGTGGTGGGATCTGCAGTGTCAGACAGCATCTCCTGGTAAGAGTCATTTACCTTTAGAGATAAAACATCAAGTCCACAGTGAATTATGTGCAAAGATCTAACAAAAACATTTATAGGCTTGAGACATTTATTTTTGCAGCTAGTGGTTCCTAGGAAGTCATCATATCACATAGTGCATTTCAGTTTAGAGCACAGAGTTTGCTGAGAATTTCAGATTCAGGAACAATGTTTTCTTCAGCAGAGACTCCAAATGATGGTTGGCCCCTTAAATTAACTCTGGCACTGCTCCAGCATCCATCCCTGTCTCAAATAGCTGGAGTGCATGGATATTGTACATTATACTGGAACTTGATTGTAACTCTCAAAGATGTGACTGAAGTATACTTAGTTTTCAAATACCATGACCTGGCTTCTCAGATTCTTCGGAAGGCCTTGTGCACAGTTCTGATTCAGTTTATGTTTATCTACAAAAAATTCAAGCAAAGCTCCTTAACAGGATTATGGCTGCATCCATTGAAGGTTAGGGAGTTCATAAAAGTGAGCTGAAAGTTAAAGGAGGACAGTGAAATGGGATCCTTGAGGACTGACCTGCACCTAAATGTTTTGGGAACCATCAGTTAGCAAAGCAAATGTTTTCTTATCCTTGGCTAGGGCCATCCCAGTCCTGAAAACAGTACAGCAGTAAATACTGCTGATAAAAGTGTGCTCTTCCAGTGGCCCAGCTGGTTAGATTATGTTCAAGACAACAGGTGGGTCTTGCACCATTTTGATCTCTGCATTTGTGTTCCTGGATTCTGCGTACCTGTTTGTTTATGCCTGATGGACTGCTTCTGAGACAGAGAGTCTAGCAAGCTGGCATAGGAAGTCTAGTGGAAAAAATCTTTTGTTCAGGAAATATATTATCTGTTCTTGACAGGAAAACAAAAACCTTTTTCTGCTGTATTGGACTGTCTAATTGCCTTTAAATTATTTGATCTGTTCATTCTTTCTGGGTAAATTTGACAGTAGCTGCAACAAGAATTACAATGTATTGTGTAGTCAGAAGCATTGGAAGGACCTAGACATCTCTCATCTTTTCAGAAGTCCCTTACATAGTGGGACTTTACTGTTGGCATCAGCCAGTTTTGGGGAAAATGCTGCAGCAAAGCCATAATCATATGTGAAATTAATTTACCTGATTAAAGCTTTTTTGGGTTTTTTTGTATTTTGATTTGGGTTTCTTTTTAGCTCACTAGGCTGTGGAAGAAGACTTCTGTTAAACTTTGAATTCCCAACCAAGCTTTTTATCACATTGTCCTATCCAGATGACTGCTGAAGTAGTGGAAAATTCTCTTTATTGTCACAAAAGATTCTGCACTGATTCTCACTGTCTTTTCTGTTATTTTGTTGATTGTGCTAATGGTCATATTGTGGGAGGTTTGCCAGATAAATATTTATTCTGTGTCAGTAAGAAGTCATTCTACCTGCAACAGTCCCCCATTATCATGCAAATGGAAGATTCACTGAACATTTCACTTGAAGGCAGCAGCCTTGGTGTTACAATTATTTTATATGAAACCAAATGCCAACCTCCTGCACAGGTACAATAAACAGTTTAACATGTGGGAAGATATTTTGTCACTGTGGTAAATTGCTGCCACATAACACCATGACAGAAGATGAGATTATCCACTACATGAGTGGTCTCATGCTGCCTGTGGACATAAAATTAAGCACTGAGTTTAATGTCTGTTGTGCTGCAGTGCTCTCGGCCCTCCAGCATGGCTGTGAGATGGGAACAGCAAATCTGTGCCACACCAGAAGCCTTGATCAGTTCCAGATGTGCTACATTTGCTGTATCTGCAAGATGAAATGTCAAGACAAAGGTTCCAGAACCAAAATCCTATTAAATATTTGGGAGTACAGCATGCTTGTAATGCCTGGCTTATAGAGCCTATGCTAGCATGGTGTTAGCCTCACTCACACAGCTGACATGAGAAGTCACAGGGCTGAGTGTGATGCTGCCATAAGGTAATCCATCTGCTTCCTCAGTACAATAATGTAAAGACAGTATGAGTCTAATCTGAAGGGTTACTGGATTAACCCTTACACGTGGGAAATAACAGCTTATGGCAGAGCAAGGTAGTACCAGATCTCCCTTATGTCCTAAACCATTCTGAAACCAGATGCTCACAGTTCAGGTAGGGACTTGGAGTTGTGCAAAGCACAGGCAAAATGCTGCATGGACAGTGTCACTTGTCCTGCATGCTTTTGTATCTATGACTCTGCAGCTGTTCCAGTTTCAATTTGGTGTGACTTTATTGTCATCCATCAATGTGAAATCACAGTCACATGCTGATAAAATTAATGCAACTTCTGTTTGAAATGCTGGATATATGTTCTCTACTATCGTTGGTGAAAATTTCTTTCCTGATGCCCCAGGATTTATAGAAAGAAGTTGTTAAGCCAAGTACAGATAAAATTTATCAAAACAAGGCTACTCTCTGGCATTATCCAGAGTTTCTGGTGTAGGTGGTTTCTGGTTTCATTCACCCTGTTTACCTTCATGCTTCCTCCCCTAAGCCACATCCCTCTCTGAGTAAAGTAAAATCTGTATGTTGGATGTTGTGAGACTGACTTTTTATTGTGACTGGAAACAGTTCTTCAAATACATTTCAAGAGTCTCTTCATGGTGTTGGCTGAATGAATAACAAAGATTTCATTAAATGCCTCTTGAGTATTTAAGCCAAGAAAGATCTATGAGTGGGTTGGGGTTTGCTCTGCCCACACTTACTCCTTCGTGGCCTGTCTGGCAGATGTTCCTACAGCAAGAATGAAAAAAAGAGCCATTTTCTCCTTAGGCTTGTAGGCCATATATAAACTGCAAGTGGCAGTGTGGCATCCATTATTTTTAGACAGCCCTCACTAACTTTCTCTTACTGATATAACTGTTTTGACACTCCCAGAGGTGAAGTTGTGTGGATATTCAGGGGGAAAAAGTACTGGACGTGAATGACTAAACCAATTTCTCTCAGAGCCAACACCTTTGGTACGCGTGCAAGTTGGCACAGGAGGAAGGAGGGCTTTGGTGGTTGGGAGAGGATTGCTGCTGCCCCCATTGAGAAACTGTGACATTCCTGGTTTGTGTTCAGCAACATGAATCCCCCTAGACAGCAACTACGAAATGGATGAATTTACTATGCGCACTGCACGAGTGCTGCAGGTTGCCTAGTGTTGGTGTGACCTGTTGGGAAAGTATCATTTTGGTGTTTAATAACCAGTGCCACAATGGCCCAAGGATGTGCTGGGATTCTGAAGATCTTGAATCTCTTATGAGGATGGACTGAGAGAGCTGGGCCTTGGGAAAAGATGCCTGAGAGGTGACTGCATCAGTGTCTCTTAAGTATCTGAAGGGAGGGTGTCAAGAGGATGGAGCCAGGCTCTTGTCCGTGGTTCCAAGCAGTAGGACAAGAGGCAATGAGCAGAAACTGAACACTGGAAGTTTCACCTGAACATAAGGAAGAACTTTGTTACTGTGCAGGTACACTGGAACAGATTGCCCAGAGAGGTTGTGGAGTCTCCCTCACTGGAGATGTTCCAGTACCATCTGGAGCCAGTCCTGTGCAATGTGCTCTGGGAAGACTCTGCTTGAGCAGAGGGTTTGGAGCAGCTGACCACTATGGTCCTTTCCAACCTTATCCATTCTGTGACTCTGTGAATTCAGATGTGTTGCTGACTTGTATGTGGGTTGTTCTGGCTCCACTGAAGATGAAATGTGCTCTTGCAGGGAACTTGCATCTAATGGGCTTGATTCCTACAGAGAAAGTGTTGTTAACATAGACTTCAGAGTTACAGTATTATCTGTATAATGTAATAACAAACGTGAGGTGATGAGCATTGCTGCTGTTTAATCCACTTTGCTTACCAGCATCACATGCTGGCAGGAATAGAAACTCCACTTTTTTTCCTTCTTTAAGCCGACAAAGTTCTGATTCAAAGGGCTTCACTCTACTTTCTGTGTGCCTTTGAGGCAACAGATAAGCTGAAGTGTGAATGTTGTCTTTGTGGTTTATGGGGATGTTTCAGTAGATGATGAGTGGACTGTCAAGGGAGATCTCTGGATGGCCTGAGAAGATGTAATGGGTGCTACAAGGTTTTCAGGGGGATGTTTCACCTCTCTTCAGTCACCAAAAAAAAAAAAAAAGTAGCTGCAGATGAGAATTAAATAAATAGACAATACTTCCTGTCAGCTTCATTGAATGTTTTGCTACAGCTTCATAGGAAACAGCAAAATGTGCATCAGCAAGGCCATTTTGCTATGTTGGTTTTAATCCGATTTGGATCTTTGTTTTCTGCCTTGCAGTTTTCTGTTCTTTACTACTTTCCCTGCAAAAAGAGTTTTGGTCTTTGGTTAAGCAAAGAAAATCTAAAATTAAATTTTACTTTTTATTTCTTTGTTGCATTTGAGCAGGATGTCAACTTTGAGCAGGATGCTTTGCCTCGGTTTCCTCACTATAAAGCATAGGAGACTTCATTACACAGGTATTGGGAGGCAAAGCTAATATTTGCCAAGAATTTTGAACCTTCCAGTTGAAGATGCCCTCGGTTGCTACTGAGTTATAATATTTCTTCCTGAGATGCTCTTCTGGTAGTGCTTGTGGCATAAATAAACCTAGTGAGAAGTGCTGAGGGGCAGACAGTTCAATACAGAGTAATAAATAATGCATCCAGTGAAAGCATCAAAGTTGTCTGCTTTGCAGAAACCCGTAGGCTACTGATTTCTAACTTGATATTTTTTGTTATGTGTAAAATGCCTGAAAATGTCCCGAAAGAAACTTATACCACAGTCTCTACTGCAGCCTCTTAATCTTTGTGTCCTCCTTGCAGCGTGAACGCAAGGGCCTCTCCAAGGATCTAATATCAAAAGAAGGGTAACTCCACTATAGGGAGGGGGGAAAAAAGTAATTACTAAATTTCCTGAATAGTAAACAGTTTGTGTTGGGCTTTGGGGTTTGTTTAGGAAGCTGGTCCCTCTGCTCTTGGCCCTCGCACTGCTGGTGGGTGTCTCTAGGGTGGGACTCCCCCTCCTGCCGTCGTTGCAGGCCTGTCCCCACTCCCCGCCTCCAAACGAGCGGCCAGTGCAGAGAACTGTTTTGGCGGGGAAGGTGTCGCGGCAGTGAAGCAGCGCTGGGGGAGCGTCGCTGGGGCTGCGTGGGTGGGAAGGAGCTTCCCGTGTGCGGGGAAGCCGCGTCCCGCGGGGTCCCGGCGGGCGGGGGGCGCAGTGCGCGGCGGCGGGCGCCAGGGGGCGGCC
>VZRZ01000216.1:159399-169957 GCA_013398175.1 Climacteris rufus | reverse complement strand
CCACATCCACAGGACATTCATGTCAGAAGCAGCTGAGGGGGTGTTATAATCCATCAAACACCCCCCGAAGTACCCCCCAGAGGCCTTGCACCAGGACTGCACATGATGCAAAGTGATGCAACAGATCCAGAGTCTGTTGCAAGAAACAATGGCAAATTCGCCCCTCCTGCCCGGGGGAAATACCTGGCCATTCCTACCTGGCCTGAACATATATTAATCCATCAGATTCTATGTTTCTCAGGGAACCATTACCACCAAGAAAACCAGCTGGAGAAGATCGATGGAACATCGTTGGGACCCACAGGGTGGTGATATTTTCTTTAATCACTCCTGTCACTCTCTTTCTCTCCCCCTACCTCTTTTTCTATTTCTTTCTCTTTCCTTTTCTGTCTCTCTCATATTTGCTATCAAATAAAATCCATACTATTGATATTGGCATATGGTCTCATTTACACCTTAATTTGGGCAGAGAAATCTCTAGATAATTTTAATAACTGGACTGTAACAGCTGCCATGCTGGAGCAGCCTGTCCTTGGAGGACTGCACCCCACGAAAGAGTGACTCATGCCACAGCAGTTTTGGGAGGACTGTTGCCCGTGGGATGAATTCACATTGCAGCAGGTTGCAGGGAGCTGCTGCTTATCAGATGGAGTCATGTCCAAGAAATTAATAGAGAATTGTTTCCTGTGAGAGTGTCACGGTTTTGAGCCACCTCAAAGCTCCCATGAAAAGCTGCTTCCCTTTCCCCTCCGTCTGCTCACCTGGACAGGGGAAAGGAGTTTCTTCCAAGGTGAGATAAGGATACTGAGAGAAAAAACCCTCTAATTAGGCAGGCTAAAACAGGCTCAAAACTTAAAAGTGATAAGTGAATTTATTACAGAGTTAAAGGAGTAAGCAAAACACTCTCTTAAACACTTTCTCCCCCCCAAAAATCCCTCCCTCCTTCCCTCAGAAAGTAAGGAGAACCGGGCAGGGTTTCCTAGTTAGTTCATTCCTCAGATGTTTTTTCTTCTTGGCAGTTATCTGGAGAGGAGGCAGGTTCCCTTCTTCCCTTCTCACAAGCACTGTGGCATTTTTTGCACAAGTCATTTTTTCCGTCTTGGCAAGCAGCCCGCCCGGTCACTGCTGCCTGCTCTTTCTCCCAAGGTCGGGCTGGTCCAAACTTAGGGTGGGGGTGCAACAAAGCCTTTTTTACCACAAATGACTCCCTCAGCCCCCGGGAGCAAAGGCCTCGTCATCCACATTGACCTCGTCCAGACCAAAGTCCCTTCTGTAGGAGTCCATGCCTCTGCTCCGTCATGGGGTGGATCTCAGCTCCTTCATGGACCCTCAGGGCGCAGGGAAACACTGCATTGGTACAGTCCTTACCACAGGCTGCAAGGATGTCTCTCTTAGAAGCATGTCCTCCCCCTCCTTCTTCTTCTTCTGACTCTGATGGTGTCCATATCTGTTGTTTCTCCTACACGCTGTACTCCTTCTTCCCTGCCTATCTACAACTACTGGTGCGCGCGTGTACTACAGTGTACTACAGTGACTCCTTCTTAAATATGTCGTCACAGAGGTGTTGCCTTCTTTAATTGGCCCAGCTGTGGCTTGCAGCATGTCCATCTTCAGAGCCATCAGGGATAGGCCCTGGCTGGACAGCTGTGGAACCTTCTGGCAGCTTTTTACAGGAGCCATCTTTCTGGCCCCTACCATGCCCAAAAAGCAAGACCCTGTCAAACCACCACAAGGAAGGACACCATGGTGCAGCAGGGGAATGACTCCTCTTCCTGAGCAGCAAGAGAAACCATGGGTAACATACTGACCAAAACCCCCCAAAGTTAAGCTGTGCTGCCCTTGGAGTGTTTTCTTCTGGTCCTTATCTCAACTCATGGACCCTTCACTAAATTTTCTCTCCTCTGTCCAGCTGTAGCAGGGGAGGGTCTGTGAGCAACTTTCATGGGTGTCTGGCATCTGGCCAGTGTCAAACCATGACAAAAACCCAAAGTTTCTTCTATCTGGTTTGAATCCTAGTTTATCCATTTGTCAATCATCCATTCTTAATTATATTATGAAAGCTGCTGAAAAGATGCTCTCGTATTACTTGTCAACTCCTACTTAAAAACAGCAAATGGAAAATATTTCTGCCATATACACTGCTGGAAAATATTAATCAAATGTTTTAAGAAATACAGGGTTTAGAAGTTCCTAGCAAAGTTGCATTCTATGCTCTCACACACACCAGGTACTAGAGTAGGGATCCTGGGGATGCAACCTAACTACAACAACTACATTTTAAACATTAGCATTATGTCATAGGAGGTTGCTAAGTTTATGGCACCTTAATGGTTCCCTGACTGCAGCCACTATCAATAATAATAATTTAACTGCCACCACTAATTCCAAGACACTGGAATTATGTCATACCAAACCTCTCAGTTTATGACATCAATATAGGAGCTGTATGGGGACTGAAATATCCAGTTAAGAAAAGTTGAAAAAGAGGCAAAGAAACTTGTATAATCAACTTGCTTTTCTTTAAACTTTGCAGGTGTGCCTGCATGTCCTGAACATGCCAGTTCACAGCGGTCTTCCCAATATTCTGATACACAGTGGCCATTTCATTTTCTAAAAAAAGAATTGAAGGCTTAGTTTTCAAGAGACCTGCGTTCTTCATGGCAATAGTAAAAATCATGCTTTGACTTGAATAGGCACTTGGAAAAAACACCTACCACTGGATCTGAAAGGGTAAGACCTACCTGTGCCTCTTTAAGTGGCATAGTACCTATATCCTGTTATGAGTTTAATCCTATATCCAACAGGAGTTGGATAGCAATTTCAGGACTTAATGTCAGACCTTTAGGCTACTTTAAGTGTAAAGCTACAGTTCTCAGTTAAATGCTTATATATGTCATATATATGTAAGGATGCAAGTAAAAACTCAAACCTTCTACAGTACATGTGCTTATGAAGCATGTCCAGACCTCTGCATGAAAGTGCTACTCAACCTGAAGTCCTACTGTTACTTCTGCCAGGCAAATAATATTTCTGCTGCATAAGATCAAATCACCATTTAATTGAGCTTTGTGAAATCAGTTTAAAAAGAAATCTGATGTTTCTCAACCTCTCCTTTTCCAAGAACATGTATTTCAAGCTGCAGGGAACAAATGAGGTCCCAGAACTAGGCACTGTTTCCCATGACAGTCTTAGCAGAATAGGCAGAGCTACTACTACATAGTGGGAAATGTGGACTGCCATGTCACTTAATTCCTCATTGCATAACCTATACGTAAGAGTACACAGGATACAATCAGAAATTCAATGTGATGGCTTTTTGTTGTTGTAATTCAAACTATGACAAAATTCCTCAATGGCTTTTTAGTCACTCCTCTTGTACTCATACAGCACAAAAGTAGAAATGCTTTGTCTATCTTGTGGGGAAGGAGAGTTATGGCAATTAGGTGTAAAAACATTTTTCCTTGCCACTCGACATTAGCATAAATTTTTTAAGATAGCAACTATAGAGTACTTAACTATAACTTACTTGTGCATTTCTGGAAACTGTAAAACAATCTTCAGCTGAAAAGACAAGGCAGCCAGTGGAAGCGAATAGCTGCACAAGGGCTTTACAGTCACTGCTACAAACAATCAGGCAAATTAACAAAGGTTCTAAGAAGGAGGGAAAGTATTTTTGTAAGACAAAGGAGGAGATGAATAAAGCACAAAACTTCCATGTGAACTTTTTGTTGTGTCTCTATTTCTTGGCAATAGCTGAGCATCTGATGGTGCCTGCAAACAGTTCAGATGAGACTTGGTGGAGCTGCAGTGATTTAGGCTTACTATCTGATGAGATTTCTCTGACATGATGCTTTATATATTTAACTATCTTGTTAAAACAATGAAAAAGAAATTAACAAAGCTCTAATTATACGCATTTCTATTAAGCTAGTTTTCTATAAATATCCCTATATACACAACGATTTTACACCTGATGGAAGAGAGATGATGCTTGTATTCAGTAGATGTGATCAAACAACAGCATCCTTCCTGCCACTCACTGCAGGGCAAAGGGAAATATTTGAAAGATTTTTCTTGCATAGAAGTATTGCTCATATTTCTCACAGATTTAAAGATTTTTCTTGCATAGAAATTTTGCTCACATTTCTCATAGATTTGAAAAAAAAACTTTGTTGCTGCTGACTTTGCTGATTTTGACCAAAAAAAAAAAAGAA
Organism: Climacteris rufus; assembly: GCA_013398175.1. Classification (NCBI taxonomy): domain Eukaryota; kingdom Metazoa; phylum Chordata; class Aves; order Passeriformes; family Climacteridae; genus Climacteris; species Climacteris rufus. The sequence continues at coordinate 165,743 of VZRZ01000216.1, read as the reverse complement.
AAAAAAGTGAGATTTAGCTTTAGATCACATATATTCATCTGGTACCTAAGCCTGTATCACAGCAATTTCACTGCTCTCAGGAGCCAAGACAGATAAATTAGAGCTAGCAGGAGTTACAGGTGACACCACCACCCTTTTGACTGTAAATGCAGTCAGCCACTGAAAATCAGGATCAAATCATCCCCTTGACAATCATTTACTGACATACACACCTTACTACTATAAAAGTTTCTCATTAAAAATATTAAAGAAACAATTTGAACTACTAATAGACAGAAACTTACTTGCAAACTGCCTACTTTAAACTCTGCAATGGTTTAGGAATGAGATGATGAACTATGCCATTACTGCAAGTAACTGGTTGATGAGTGACATCTCAAAAAATAGCTTCAAAGAACTCTATAAAAAAAAATCAAAATGGTCATTCTAGTTAAATGTCATGAGAGTTCTAGAATTTTGCATTTCACTCAAACACATCTACCAGCAGTGCCACTTATTAAAAAAAACAAAAAACAACAACTTTTGGACTTCAAATCTTTACTGAAAAAAACCAAACTAGAAAAAAAAAAAAAAGCTGAATATACACATAAATAAATTTAAATAAATTTTATATATATCGTCTTCCCTTACCAAAAGGTTTATCAGAGTAAATGTCTTTTTTTTTTTTTGGCATAAAAATGATCCTGGCATTTTAAAAAAATTAGCAATACACCTTTATAAATATAAATCAAAAGTGTACAACTAATACTAAAAAAAAAACCCTATGTATTTCTGAATGTCATACATTGCATTAGACATTTGTAACCTAGCAGGAAACAGAAAGTATTGTAGAACAGGCTAAATGCTAGAATTTACATATAATTCATAAAAGGCTCTATAGTATGATGCCTGCAAAGAAAACCTTACAAATTACAATTGTGGTGAACTCACTTCAGCAAACTAAGAGCTATAAAGAAATGACAGATATTACATAAATGCAACTATATATGAGATTATAGACAAGAATAAAAGAAATTTCAAAATACCACCAACAATAAGCCAAACCTAAGATCTCTGAACATTTCCAAAAATCCTGTGCTAATATTCAGTTTCATTTGTTATTAAACAAGGTTGTTATTTTACAAGTTAAAATCTATATGCTAATGAAATGAAATGTCACATAAGAAAAAATGAGGTTTCTCTATGTCGCTTTCATGTCCTCCTATCCCAGACTGAATGTTTAGAAGTTTGTGCAGTTGCTTTTAGTAACTTTGACAGGTGTTAAAGCAGCTTTTATGTGCCTGCTGCTACTTGCAGACATGACTAACGTTGAGACTACTTGGACAAGTAAATGTTGATGAAGGAGTAAAGTGAAGAAGTAAAGCTGTATCTACTAAAAGCCATTTTGTAGACAATAACCAGACACATTGTTTTAAAGCACTGTTGTATAACATTGCTCTGACCAAGGTCATACAAAGTGATTAAAAATGATGGAGACCTCTCTCTATAGTCTATCATACAAAAACTTTACTACTAGAACAACACAATCGGGAACTGCTAGTTCAATCAACCCTAGTCCATGCTTGAATCATTTATCAGCATCTGTCTTGGGAACTCCAGTACTGTGCTTCCATATACAATCACAATAAGAAATGTAATTTTATGGTTTCTCATCCTCCTCCACCCACATTTTCAGTCATTCTCTCAAGATATACTTCATTTTTCTTGTCACTAAAAGGTGTTATGCTTTCCCAGCATCAAGCCACAAGCCCTGGAGATCCTGAAAAACAATAATTACATTGAATCTCACAATGTGTCACGTTTCCTAAGTATTTTATTATCTTTGAATGCATTAGTACTTCAGGGCATGTTAGACAGTCATGTTAATGCAATGCAACACAGATAATCTGAAAAAGCTTTAAATTATCTACATAATGTACTAGTCATGACCTAGTGATAATTGCACAAAACTGAGTGCTAAAGCTGACAAAGTGGAAATTACCCGTGCTCACCGCATGTAGGCCTAAATGGTGTCTGGTGCTGAAGCTGCTTCAACACTATCACCTCAGCCACAGCTATGCTACTGTGCTCTTCTGCACAGGATTAGCCTGATTTTCAACTCAGTGGTTCTCACCATGAAGTTTCTATACAACACAGTTTTTATAGCTCACATGATATAGCTATCTGCCTTGGGAAGAGTATACAGTGGCTGCACACAAACCACAGTGACAACACCTGATGATCAATGTAACTCAAGGATTATAAGCATCTGTGCAAATAAATTTCACCATTTTTACTGGGCTTGTTCCAAGATCTTTGTTTTCCATGTATAGTACTTTTCTCTATATCCATGATCATCCACTGACTCTTCTATAAAATACACTATGTGGGTAGATCATCTTCCTTCCTTTTTAAGAAACATATGCTTAGAACATTTAATTTTTCTCTGCAGCATTTATATAGTAAAGCGTCTGTAAACTTCTTCATGTACACTGCAACTAACAAAAAATACTAGATGGAATGTCAGAGCCATATAACTTGAATGAATATATTATTATACACAACCTTCATCTTCACCTATTCAAATGAAGAAAAAAAAAGTGAAAATATGTATCAGTGTGATATTAATGCTGAAATTTTCCACGCATCAAGTCAGGAAGCTGCATGTTACAGTTTCCATAGCAACCATAATTCAATCTCCTTTTGCATTTGTGGTAATTTTTAGCAATGTATTTGATATAATTGTCATGTGGGTAACACTTTACTTGAAAAAATGGTGTAATTTTGCATTGAATTATCTTTACACATAGGGCACAGCTCTGTAGTCCTTACTAGCACAAAACTCACAGAGGTGTCCTTTATGCTTGTATCAGTTCAGCTTCTACATATGTTGGTACAAGGTAGGGTGGAAAAGGGGTGACATATGGGATATGGGGTTGTTGGTGATGTGCACAAAACTTAAAATATTTCAAACATTTAATCTACTGAAGCTCACCCTGGAGAACAATTCTATTGATTTTTCTGACAACACCTACTCATGTAAATGCATCCTCACATCACTATATCTTGCATACTTAATCTTTTGTAATTATTCCATTAAAATCTTGTTTTTAGCACGCAATTCTTTTGAAGAGAATTCTCAAGGAATTTTTGTACCTTTAAATTATTTCCTAATTAAAGTAGCATGTGACAAATTTTACTAAATAAATCTAATGTTCTGATAACTCAGTAAAAGCTTTTTCTTTGCAAGAAAGGGAGCAAAAGGTTCAGCAGTGCATGAGACACTGTCTTCTCTCACCAGCTACTACAAAGTATAAGTACTGTTTTTTAAAACTCAGTAAATTTACAGTTTTATCACTTGCTAAATATATATATATGGATGTATAAAAATATAAAGTTCAAGTCCCATTTCGTACTAAAATCTTACATTCTTAGAGGAATATTCTTATTGCTTCTGAATCAAAACCTTGTGTGTTTTATTAAAAGGGGCTAATAAATATGAACTAAAGTGTATAATCAATGAATATTAATAGTATACATCCTGATTTGGAAATTGCTATGCCAAGTTTCAGTTTGGAGCAAAACACGATGACTGAATTGCAACACAATTAATTAAAAAATTAATACAATATTGCAAAAAAAAGTAGCATGATACCTTATTTTACAATATTTTTTGTCCACCCTTAAATATATTATCTGACAGCAAGTTATCGGACAGACTATTGATGCTGCTACAAGATCCTACTTGCCACTGTAATTTGTGTAAATTGAATTTGTGCAAATTAAATGTGTGCGACCAAAACTCAAACTGGAGTTGAAGCTGGCCAAAAATGTGGGGGATAGTAAAAAGAGTTTTTTTCGAATATATTAATGGCAATAGGCAGTGTAGAAATAGCAATGAACCATAGCAGGATGAAGATAGCCATACCACAAACAGGAAAAGAGAAAAGGCAGAGGTGTTTAATGCATTCTTTGCCTCTGTCCACAACATGGATGATGCACCAAGGCTGCATCAGAGTTGGAGGACCTGGACTGCGAGAATGACCAACTCACAGTCGACCCTGAAATTGTGTGGGATCTGCTGCACCAGCTGGATCCCTACAAATCTATGGGACCTGGTAGAATTTATCCAAGAATCCTCAAATTGCTGGCTGATGTCATTGCAAAACCTCTCTCAATGATTTTTGAGTGGCCTTGGGAATCCAGAGTCCCAGCTGACTGGAAGCTGGGAAATGTTGTCACAATTCTCAAGAAGGGCAAGAAGGAGGACCCCAGAAACTACAGGCCTGTCGGTCTCACTTCAGTGCCTGGTAAAGTTATGGAGAAGATTATTCTGGGAGATATTGAAAAACACCTGAAAGACAATGCAGTCATTGGTCACAGCCAGCACAGCTTCAAGAGGGGAAAGCCCTGCTTATCAAACCTGGATTCCTTTTACAACAAACTAACCCACCTAACTGATCAAGGGAAGCCAGTTGATGTGATCTTTTCGGATTTCAGCAAAGCTTTGGATACTGTCTCTCACAGGATCCTTCTGGACAAAATGTCCAGTCCACAGCTGCATAAACACATCACGTGATGGGTGAGCAGCTGGCTCATAGGTCAGGCACAAAGGGTGACAGTGAATGGGGTGACATCAGACTGGTGACCTGTCACTAATTGGTTCCACAGGGCTCCATCTTAGACCCTGTGCTCTTCCACATCTTTGTAAATGACCTGGAGGCAGGACTGGAAGGAATACTAAGCAGGTTTGCAGATGAAAGAAAACTGGGAAGAGCTGTTGACTCCCTTGAAGACAGGGAGGCCCTGCAGAGAGACCTCAACAAATTAGAGGGCTGGGCAATTACCAGTTATGTGAAGTTCAACAAGGGAAAATGCTGGATTCTGTACCTGGAATGGGGCAACTCTGGATGTACGGACAGACTGGGGAATGAGATCCTGGAAAGCAGTGACAGGGAAAGGGACCTGGGGGTCCTGGTTGACAGGAAGTTGAATATGAGTCACCAGTGCCCTGGCAGCCAGGAGGGCCAAGAGTGTCCTGGGGGGCCTCAGGCACAGCATCACCAGCCAGGCAAAGCATGGCTTGTCCCGCTCTGTTCTGCACTGGGGTGACCTGACTGTGAGTCCTGTGTGCAGTTTTGGGCACCGCAATATAAGAAAGACATTAAAGTGTGGGAGATTGTCAAAAGGAGGGCAACAAAGATGGTGAAGGGTCTTGAGGGGAAACCATATGAGGAGCAGCTGAGGTCACTTGGTCTGTTCAGCCTGGAGAGGAGGAGACTGAGGGGAGACCTCATTGTAGTTACAACTTCCTTGTGAGGGGAAGAGGTGGGGCAAGCACTGATCTCTTCTCTGGTGACCACTGACAGGACCCAAAGGAATGGCCTGAAGTTGTGCCAGGGCAGGTTTAGGTTGGATATTAGAAAAAGGTTCTTCACCCAGAGGGTGGTTAGGCACTGGAAGAGGCTCCTCAGGGAAGTGGTCACAGCACCAAGCCTGACAGAATTCAAGAATAGTTTGGACAGTGCTCTTGGGCACATGGTAGTACTCTTAAGCCTGTCTTGTCAAGGGCTAAGAGTTGGACTCAATGATCCTTTTGGGACCCTTTCAACTTGACATATTCTATGATTCTGTGATACTGCAGCCCAAAACCACGGTATTACCATTACTCATAACAGACAACAAGATTTGCATGAACTTAATAACAGGGATCTCAGGACACTTCAGACTGTCTCAGTTTATCTTGTTTTAGCTTGCTTTAGCTTTAAGAGCTAAATGTGTAAGAGAATTGATCAGCGACTACTGCCTAATTTGCTTTGAGCTTTAGAGTAATCATGAGATATAATGACTACAAACATTATTCTAGGGACCCAGTGTGTTTAAACACATAATCAATCAATTGCTGATTAGTATAAATGCACCCCGGGGAACAAATAAAATAAAAATTTGAGGGGTAAAACCAAAGAACATATATTCAGCATACATAATGAGAACTGTAGGCCAGTAACACAAGAAAAGAATAAGTGGATGATTGTGGTGGTGCCTTCCCTCAGGGGGGCTCGGACCCTGCCAGTTGCTCAGGCATTGGCTATACAGTGGTTGAGTGACACGGGATCCGAGGATGCTCAGGAAGAGGAGTTGGAGGTCTAAAAACACCCCTTAGACATCCCCTGGGGTGGAGAGAAGCACAAACCCAGCCTCCCTTTCCAGAGAGTGCTTCGCAGTTCGACAGTTTATTGGTCAGTTATTAGGTCATTCTCAATTAATCTTTAATAATTAGTCGTTATTACTGTGCCCTGCCCTGTAAGCCCCGCGTTATTGGATGTTAGTGTTTTCCACGCCCTGTTTCTTGTGCCTTAAAAGTT
>VZRZ01000216.1:81608-153199 GCA_013398175.1 Climacteris rufus | reverse complement strand
CCCGGCACGGCCCCTGCCTGCACCGAGCCTGCCGCCGCTGCCGCACCGGCTCGAACTTTGTGTGGTGATCCAGTGCATGCAGACTTTGCTCCAGCTCCCTTATACAAAGACAAAGCGCCTCTTAACCCTACTCGTACTTGATGTTGCTGTCACCTTTGGTTAAGGACTTCTACTTGAATCATAGTGTATGAGCTACAGGAATGCCACACAAAAATGGTGGAATATTTACTATGCAGTTTCACACAAGGTAGAAAATAATAGAGTTAGGAAGGGAAAAGCAGATAGTAAGTTCAACTTGAGCTAATGGCAAGTGAGGAGACATAGGTGACTTTTACCGAAGTACTGCAGGTGGGTAACTGTATAGCTGTCACCAAACATAGGAAAGATCGCTTCCAGAACAAAAAAAAATTCCACATCATCCATGACTAAGGTATGGATTTACCTCCTAAGAAATTACAGAATCACTACATTGTGATCATGTTAGTTACAGCTATGCTAAGTACAATTATCTAAAACCAGCATTTACAGTAAAGATCAAAAATTGATGTTTAGAGAATTGGTGCATGGAGGTCATTACTACCTTGGAGTACTGGGATACTGATGTCTACAACAGTGATTAATATGTTACAGAGAAACCATTATCAAATTACAAAGATAACATTGTGTAATAAAGCTTCCTCCAAATGCCTTATTTTCTTCAGCACAACAGCTAAGCAACTCCCTGTATTCACTGTACTTAAATTCATTATGAGGTTACATACAAGTTCTGAAGTTTTTACTGAGTTCTAAGTAGATGTAGTTAATAGATCATATCGGTTTATTTCCTCAGGTGCTTTTAAATATTTATTGAAAAAATATTCAGTACTAAACCAAGCAAATGTCTTTTATTTAAAGTGTGTTGACATTTGCATGTATTTTAGAAATTTAGACAGTGAAAGACAACTGTTGCTCTCTCAGTGAGTTACAGTGCTCGTTTACACTTGCAGTCCCATCTCTAGTCTTTTGAGTCTTTCCTCAGATCTAATTGGTTCAAGCATTAAAACTCAGGAACAAAGAACCCCATATTCCAGAAAACCTAAACCAGAAGACCTCAAAATAACTATACTAGCCAAAAAAAAATCAGTTGAGTTGAATGTGGCATATAACAAGACATATTTTGCTGCCAAATTCTTCTGTATCCTTTTAACATGGAAAAGTCCAAAATTAAAAAGAAACTGTGATAATAAAAATAATTCTTTTGAAAAAAAAAAAAAAAAGGATGACAGGCTATCTGGAAAAGTCACAATTTTAAAAAGAGGTCTCTAGCAGCCTGCTTCGAAAAAGTAACTCTACATTTTTTTCTGTTACTGGTAATAAAATAAATCTTCAAAATAACCTACAAAATGATCAAAACCATGGTTTGCTGAAAGCACCATATTAATGCAGGCAGAATGCATCCAAACAAAATACAAAACCAAAGTACAAAACTGAGATGGCAGCTGACAAGCCAAAGTTAAATGTACATAATGAAAAGCATATTTGCCAAAGGTATGGAATAATATTAATATAAAAAGTAATTATGGCCCTTGTATGAAACATTCAGCATCTAAAAATAAAGGAAATTACTAATATATATGTTCAATATGAAAATGTTACTGCCATTAAACTAGGATTTCATTTAAGTAACTAAATCATTTACATTGCTGAAGTATTATTCAGTGGAGTATCCTATCTCAACTGAATATATAAAACCACATAAGAATTGCTCTGATTATCAAATAATAAATCAGAGCAGAAGGTTAGATAAGCTGAACAATGACTTCATATCTACAACTGAATCTCTGATCATGAGTTGAACTTAGAGGGTATCTGATGAAAAGGTCCAAATGAAAAAAAATATAGTCACAATATTGGGATTGTATTGGGATACTCAATGGCAAGCAATAGTATTCTATTGATTCTATAGAATCAATTCTATAGAAAAAAGTAATGAAAATCATGAAAGAGAGGTGCAAAAGTGCTGTAAGTGCATGAGGAAAGAAAAGGCCATTTCCAATTGCATTTGAATGAACAATGGAATTAATGAACAATTAAGAGCACCTTCCATGAAAAGGTGTACAGGGAAGTAATTACTTTTTATGTTCATTTCTCATAAAAGCATTATGTCTTTTCTGTAGTTAGTTTTAACAGAGGTTAAGGCCCAAGAAAAGCAAAACTACATAAACCATGCTTTCTTGCAGTCTTGTGATCGGTTATTTAACTGGTCTTGGCTAAACTTAAATCCATATGCCTTCATGAATCAGCACCAACTGAATTATGTCTTCAGGTAACTTGGGGGCAAAAAGAGCTTCTGAATTCTTAATCAAGTTTTATCAGCATTCATACATGAAATTTAGACTTACTAGAGAGAAAAGAAGGGAAGGAAATGAATGGGAAATCCTAAGGTGAGGAAGAAAATGTGAGGTGTGGATGAATGCAATTTTAATTTCATAACCAGAATAATTGAAATTGATATTTCTTTATGAATCAAAAACTAGTAATACTGGATATCAGGGAGGAATATACTCATGACCAAGAAAAATTGATTATAATGTGTCCATATTTAGGTGTTAGATATGGTTGCCTTTAAGAAAACAAGAGCAAATGTAATTTTATAGTAGGATTTAATATTCTCTAATTAGTGGTCTATTTTCTTGTTTTAGTCATACCTATGATGAACAAAATCTGTGTGATTTTTTCTGCCATTAGTAGAGAGAACTTCTCTTCAGAGAGGTAGACTCCATTCAACCACATTCATCAGAATAGTTCACTAGAAGCCAGACTGTGGTCTGTCCCAGAAAAATACTATTCTTCCTACAGTTCTGCTGTAATGTCAGAATTTATTAGTAGGGGGTCTATCCACTGAAAGTCATAATGTATTTAGAAATGAAGAGGCCTTTACAGTGTGTCTGTGTACATTCAGTTTTGGCTTGTAATCACCTGCAACTTTCCTCTCACGACCTTCTTTGGAGATGAGCATGCTAAGCTGCCTCTTTGTGCTGTTAGCAGTGAGGGTAGGTCCAAAGCATCGAGACGAAAGGGTGCAGTCCACATCTGCACTGTAGTGGATCCTTTGCAGGAAAGCTGCCTGCAGGAAAGCCTCATTCAGGATCCTGACTGAGGCATGAAGTTTCTATAACACAGCTCTGCCACACAGCCTCTCCAGATTCCCTGCACCATGTATCCAGATCCTAACCATTAGAAAACACACTTGTGAAGGATCTCTACCCTTCCCTTATTTTATGGTAAGTGGAAGTCATGGAAAGATATACTTTCAGATGGAAATAGCAAATAAATAAATTGCATCTGCTTTCTGAAGTATAAAATGGTGGGGCTCACTCTGTTTCCAAAAAAACACAGCACATGCTCAAACCATTGTCAGTTTGCTTTAAATATACTTGTACACATCCCCTAAGTATCAGCTGCTTCTAATACTAATATATTGCTCTAGTTCATGATGGAATCTACTGGCTTACCATCTGTATAAGCAGAGGTGATCCACCTTTTATCTGTGATCCACCACTTGAAAGATCCCCCCACCCAGACTTTTTGATTTATTCCAGCATCATTCAGGACTCTCTGTACTGCTAGATTTGACTACCTCCGCGTACTGCAGCTTATACTTCACAGCTGCCTTTGAATGTCATCCGTTAATTTCTCCCCTCATCTCTGCAGAACTCTTCCTACTGCTGTTAATCAGGCCATTTTGTTTTCTAATTTTAAATCTGTTATAAAACCTTCTCTCTCCACCCCCAGTGCATATGGGCAGGTTTTCTTCTACTGCAGAGCTCTCAGATACCAAAGTTAGACATTATTTATCACTAACACTGCCTAATTCCTCCACCATTACTTGCTTCATGAAGTTTGTCTAGAAAAGGAAACAAACCTGTGCCTTCCCTCCTTCACTACTTAAAACTGTTTATAAGGAATCAAAATGTTTCCTTAAGGCATAAAGGAAATCAATGACAGAACTCATAAAGAAACTTGAACATCCAGTCCAAGTAGCAGATCTGTAGATCTGCACAGGGCTCTTAGCATCACAAATGCAATTCACAGGGTTAAACTTGTCCAAATTCTTAATGACCTAGTGTGGGCAGTGCTGCCACAAGCAACCTGTAAAAATCATATCCGATGTTCTTTGGTGCTTCCCAAGTCACAGTGTTAAACATCTTCTTGAAGGTATATGTCTGTGGTCTTTGCTTTGAGACCTGAAAGCACTCAAGCTTTGTTAGATTTCCAGGTACATTTTTGGTCTTGCAATGGCGTTTTTAATAGTCACATGTAAGTGTCTATAGGTTTTGAGGGTCCAGCCTGAACTCACTACTTTTCCAACATATTTAGCAACATAGGGGTTCTAATAATTTCATTGTAGCCTAACCTAACCCAATCAAGGAGATATTGACATAATACTGAGAACAGCCTGGCCTTGTACTATGCTCAAGCACTTGTCATTTCTTATGCAATCAATGCCTTTGATAAGAAGATTGTCAGACTAGGTTTGAGCAGTGCTGACTGTAAGGTAGCTTTATGAATTTATAAAATGGAGGGTATTTCAACATAAGACAGGTTTTCGTGAGCAGTCATCATGCCAGTCATGTCTTTCTCAAAAGCAAGAAGGAAACCAGGTAATTTGGATTTTACTGATAACTTGCTAAATCCTTTCATGGAATCAAAATGGAGAGGTATTCAATAAGACTATCAAATGCAAAGTTTCTAGCCTTTGTAAACACTAGGTGTTAATCAGTATAATAATCACTTCTGATGTAACATCATAAAGCAATAAGGGGGACTAGTGAAGCAAAATTAGTGTAGAAGACGACCATTACCATTTCTTGTCCATGCAGAAAACAGGACTTTTAAGTCTTAATGTCTGTTGTATAATATTCTGAATATGGTGGCACAGATATTCAAATCTACTAGCTTAAGCTGCAAATAGCACACCCAAGACTGAAAACATGAACCATCTTTAAAAACCCCAAGCAGTTTGAGCACAGGGTTTTCACTGTAGCAAAAGAAAAGCTGGACTTCAAACTAATGAAGATCATACTGAACAGAATGGTATTGAATGTGGCAAGAGACCTACAGCACAGAGACAAGGGGAATATTTTGCTGGGATGTTTACCACATAAACCAACACTAATTCTGTCTACAAAGAAAAATAAATCCTATTTTCCTGTAATTGGGAGCATATATTATGAAATGTCATAAAATGCAAATTAACAACCACTGGAAACAATAAAATAGAGAAAAACTGCAGTGGGTAGGAAATTCCTGCCCACTTAATCTATTAATAGCACATGAATGTTTAGAGCATTATGCCTGCAACAGGCTACAGTCTTTTTCTACCTTGGTTTCAAAAACACAGACTACCAGAATATATGCTCTCTTAAAATTGCTTTAGAGACAACTCAGGCATGGAATAAAAATAGCATACAGCAGCTATTTAATCTAAATTGCTCTTAGAAAAATACTACTAATTGCCCCTTTTGCACACTACTGATTTAACATCCTCAAAAAATATATCTTTGTTTTGGTTCATTTATCTTCCCTCTCTCACGATTAACGATTGCACACAGCATACAGATGAATTTTTCCTTTCAGGCCTTTCTAATTTATTTCCAAACAGTACGTCTTAACAAAAAAGGAGGTTCTGTATCTTATCTTTCTGGTCCTCAAGAAGTGATGTGAAGGCACTCAGCGAAGATCCAACAGAATCTTAAATATAAATCAAATACAGTTCATTCAGCAATAGGATTCATTCAGCTTTTTCAATATCTATTCTACCCAAACCAGACAATTTCTCCTTTACTGCTAATTTAGAGAAATCTTCCTTGCTATATTGAGCTGGATGGATTTTTCTTTTAGATATTTAGCGTGCCAGTACACTAATGTTCTAATTCTCATTTTTTATTCCAGAAGCAAGCATTTCTCTCTTGAAGATTTGCTTATTATGTTTAAAATGGGTTGATCTGCTCTCAGAAGCTAATGAGAACTATTGCCCTCCAGTTGTACTAAAAGGCCAACCTTTAAACAGTAATACATGCCTGTGTAGCAAAACCATTTGTTCCACTGTAAATCAGGTATGTGTAAGGTTGGTTTTTTTTTTTTAATTTTTACCTAAAACTTATTTTAACAAAATTAGAACACCATTAGATGGCATTTACTATACATACCAAATACATTCCTATAGAAGACATTATATATATATGTATTTGTTATATGTGTTTTCATTAAAATAAATATTGCCTCTCTATCTTTTTTTCCTGTGCATACACTAAGGAAATGAAAAAATTATGAAATTCCTAATTTCATTTGCAGATAATTCTGTTAAAGGAGAAAAAAAGGAAGGATTTGCACCTTTCTTACACAGGCTATGTAGCATATACTAAAAATGTTCATCATCTTAGTATCCAAATAGTAAACACATGTACCTAAATAAACGTTTACAATATTAATTTTGTGGTAGGGGTTCAAAAGCACCCTTATTCCAACAACCACCAGCCCACATTAAATGTTCCACAACTGTGATTTCAGGGTCCATTCAAAATTTTTGTGACAGATAGCAGTAATTTTATTTTGTGAGCTTAAGAGAGCTTGACCACAGGACACAGTAAAATTCCTTTCTCCTCTCTCTATCACCATTACAAAAGTACTTACTTTTTACAACTCTGCCTCCCTTGTGCCACAAAGGTGATTATAACTATCAATATGCATCCCCCATGCTTTCAAATGAAGACTAATTGTTTGAAACAATGGCTGCTGCCACTTCTTTCAGCAGAATTAGAGCTGAACAGCACAGGCAGGTCAGTATGTTTTCTAAAAAAAGGACACTTTGAGAGCATACATCCCAGAAACTTGGGATGTATTGATTCATGTTAACACTCAGCTCTCTTCTGTCCAAAATCTCTGTTCAAGCACAATTAAACTCTTAATTATGCAACTAATGATAAACAAATGATGATGGACACTTTGGAAAAGGAGATAATAAGAGGAAAAGAAAAACTACACTTGTCAAGTTCTAACATTGCCACATCAGATGCTTCCTTTCTGCAACTTATATGGCTATTTAGTCTTTTTTCCCACAATATTGTCACCACTGACATAGGCAGTGGTTGCCAAAAGACAAAAATAGCAACATAAGGCAAGCTAGAAGAAGTGATTTCTAGGAAAAGCTTCTGAGAAAGATATGCTGCCTCCAGCAAACGAAAGGAAGAGACTCCAAACCCAGTGCATTAGGAGAAAGATGTATGTTTACAAATGCCTAGTCAGGCAAAAGGGGTTTTGTTTGAGTTCTTACAGAGCACAAACATGAAAACAAGAAAAAGGTGAAAACTAAAATGAAAGCTGTGTCATAACTGTTTAGAAACCCTTAGATATGGACTTAAGTGAAAGGTGAAGATCTACATGGCTGGACACTCAAGTCTCCTAAGGAAGAAAATCAAACTGATGGAATAGCAGCAGGTGGTAATATTTTTTTCTGCTGGTTTCTATCTATTGATTAAAGCAGATTTGTCCTCCCTATGAGAATCTACAGAGCCTGAAAATTATAAAGGAAATTTAAAAGTAGTTGTACTTGCTGGCAGTAAATCTAATTGCCTGCAAACCTGACATCTTTCATCCACAATACCTATATGATTTAAACACACCTAGAAGCTCTGTTAAACAAAACAAAAAAAAAAAAAAAAAAAAAAAAAAAAAAAAAAAAAGGTAAGAGACTTTATTTAGGAAAAATCAGAATTTTCCAAGGGGATTTTAGGCAACAAAAATGGAAAGCAGCAAAGAAAAGTCAGATTTACGATACCTGCAAAGCCCTCTTATCAATCATATTCTTCCAAATCATCTGGTGCAGCATCTCAAAAGAAGAAACTAGACCTCTAGGTTATGCTAAATTTATGTTGAAAATATTAGAAGTCTTCTGTGATGAAAATCCCAAGGAGGTATTTGGATGTAAAATGTATAAATATACTTGCAGAGACTGTGAGCTGTTACAGACGAGATGGGTATTTGGGGAAAGCAAAACACAGAATAAGCACATTTAGTGCTACAATAGGAAACCTGTTACTTATAAAGACTAGTAAAAAATTATTTTCACTGTAAGAGGTTTCAATGACAAAAAACATTTTTCAACCTTTTTAAAGGCCTAGGGACTGAAAGATAACTGATTGTTAGGAAAATACTATTACAAAGTGTACTGTTTGCTTAACAAAAAACCCATGAGTATACATGCATGAAATGCACAGGAAACAGTGTTTTTTTAAAACTGTTCACACAGAACAGTTTTAACATTTAGGTACTTTGTTCCCTGATAGGAAACGCACATACAGGCCTGCCAGATGAGGCAAAGAGATCCTTTCTTTTACAGTGCTCACTCATCTCTTTCAGGTACAGCCAGAGAGGAAGTGAAGTTGCTACAGGTCCCATTCCTGTTTCAAGGTCCATTCCTGCATTTTATGCAACAACAGTTTAATATAAGCTTCATGAGGGATGATGGCAGGAAGGAGGAGACCCAGAATTCAGTGAATGTGCCAAGCATCAGGCTGTAAATATCTCTCTTTCTTGCCTCTTTTTTCTCTACAGAAATATCCCCAAAAGCTGAGTTCAAACCACCTCAGGCTGTGAAGGAAAATGCCCCTTAAAACCAGTTCTGTTTATACAAAGATATTACACAGAAGTCTATGGCCTAGGAGTGCTTTATTTTAGAAAAAAAAATGAGTATAGGTAAAAGTGCTGTGTTGAAAGTGTGTTAAAAGTGTTGTTGTTGAACACTCGCATGTAACTGTGCAGTAAATTTCTCATGTTCTTAAATGGAACCCCACACACATATTTTCTGGGTCTCTTAATGGCCTTCCTCACATGCTGTTGAACCCACTGGACACTGCTGCAGCTGCGCTGTGGCTCCTGAAAGACTGTAGAAGGTGACAAAGCTGTAGCTCTTAGAAACTACAAACACCCAGTGCTGGCTGAACATTGGTCTCAAGTTAGAAGTTCTGAACTTAAAATGACAGTTGTTTTGTTTTGTTTGTTTGTTTTTTTCTGTCTGGCCTAGCAGGACCAAAAATACATTCTGCAATGACACTGAATTGTAACATATCAGTCACTGAGTGGGAATTCAATAAATATTTCAGGAGTGATAAGAAGTTAAGTGTGACTTAAAGTATTACTAATCTATAGTTAAATCCCAATTTGAAGCTATTCATGTGGTCAAATACCTCAAAAATTATGCTTTATTTCAGTCTGACCTACATAATGAATTTTATGCAGTTCAGGTACAATTCTCAAAGCTATTTTTTTCACATATAAATTGTAATTAATGCTTCCTTCTGATTTGTACAGAGTCAATGAACACAGAAAACACTTTTAGACACCTCCAAATCAATTGGTAAATGTGATATAAGGCAGGGGTTTGGTTTGTTTGGGTTTTTTCATTTTGTTTTTGTTTGGGGTTTTTTTTAGATTTTGTTTTAATTAGTTACTTCAATCATCTTGTATATTGTATAAATAGAATTCAATAAATGTCTAACAATGTTAGCTGGTTATCTGTAATTAATAATAAGGGTTAGGGGATGCTGATCTGTACTTAAAGGAATTTCATTTTGTTTTTCATGTACTAGGTTCTTGGGGAACTTCATGATCAGCAATAAATAGCTAAAAATACTCCTCACAGATCTGAATCTCCACTACAACAGAAGACTGAAACCCAGATTTTAGAGATATGTGGTGCACAAAGATTCAGATAGATACCTGGCATGTTTTCAGAAGTGCCTAGATGCATAACTGCTGTAGTTTCCTGGAAACAGGTCTTGTCGAAAATTCTATGATGAGATGACAGGATTCACTGGTAAAAGTAATGGTGTAGATGTAATAAATACTTGCAAGGTTTAGCACTACATGACACTCATAGTAAAATACTTACACTACTTGATATCAGTAAGGCATGTGTTTAATGGACAAAGAACCCAATAAATGACAGGCTCCAAGATGTCAGAGACAACTGGGACTCAACAATCTGTGCTGGCATTTTGAACAGAAGTGATGCAGAGCCACAATGTCATACTGACCAGCAGTGGCTCTCTTGGTTTTTTGGTGGAGGCGACTCCCACCTCCAGCATCCACTCTGCAGCAAGAGCTGTGGGGTTCCTCTTCCCAGGGCAGTGGCAAGCTTGGCTTAAGGGTGAAACACATCTAAGAGGGGCTTTTCCTCTGGTGAGCAAGGGCTCCACCATCCCTTGGTGATGTACCCTTGTGCCTCACCACACACATAAGAAACATGGACAAGGTAGCAAAGATGGGGCAGCCATCTTGTTGGTGCTGCCATATGAACACTGACCCATTTGCACATAATAGAATCACAGAATATTCTGAGCTGGAAGGGACCCACAAGGATCACTGAAGTCCAACGCTTAGGTGAATGGCCCACACAGGGATCAAACCTGTGACCTTGATGTTATTAACACCATGCTCTGACCAACTGAGCTAGTCTAGCTGAATAAGGAGAAAGTCAATGTCACACAGCAAGCTTTGAGCAACGCAGGCCCAAGAGGGAACACTGACCTGAAGAGGACGTGCAGTTGGACATGATGCCTGGAAGCAGCCAAGCCCCTGGGATGAGGCTGTTCCACAACAACCCTCCTGGGCCATGCTCACTCTCAGATGCCTCAGCAGCCCCAGGGTGGGGACTAGCACGGCAGACAGCTGTGGGACAGTGGTGCCATGGCAGGCCAGATGTCCCCAGGCTGTGTCACACCGCTCTCTGTTCAGGAGAGGAGACCCAACATCGCCCTTGTATACTCCCTGCAGTGACAGCAGAATACATCTGTCTTCATTTACAGATGTGATGACGTTTCTTGTCATCACATCTTGTCATGCTTAAAGTCAGTGCCTGCAGCCAGCAGAGAGATTTGGGAAGGCATCCCATCTCCCAGTGCTGCAGGCACAAAACCACCATTCCTTGTATCATGGCATAGATGGTGCCATGCAGTTGGTTGGCTTCAAAAATAGTGAAGGTCATGTTTGCTGACAATTGTATTCATTATGACTTTTTTTTTTAATTAATTAATTAAGTCACTTTGTTCTTTCCCTTCAACAGCAGACAAGTTTTATGTCATATTCTCCACAGAAAAACTGTGTCGGCAGTTCAAAGCTTCTCGTCAGGGCTGTGGATGGCAGGTGCTGCTGGAGACACTGGAAGGGGGCACCTGCCATCTGGAGGCTGGGTGTGAGGTGGTGCCACGGTGGGTGCACAGCCAGCGTTGCTGGCCACTGTGACAGGACCTGCTCTCATTGTGCTCCCCTTTCTCACCTGCTGTTCAAATCTTGTTGTTCCGCCAGGCGTGAGTTGAAAAGGACTGCAAAGCGGCTCAGGGTATGGAAGGCACTGCCACTGCCAGTGGCAGCTCAGGGAGAGATGGCACGTATCTGACGTACTCTGTGTGGTACCAGAGGCAAAACTACTGTCTTGAACTTCTGGAGGGTGTCCCTGAGGACTCAGCCAGCATCTTAAGTGCAATAATCCAACAGGGGAAAATGTGTATTACTATCTGAAGAGACATCACTGGCAGTTAGATGTTATTTTTACTTGTCTAGCATTCTTTAAAAATCAAATCTTGTTTTTCTTCATCTGTCTCACTACCTGGCTACTAGAAAATGCCAGTGGCAGGTAAAATGAAAATATTCTCTTCAGACATTTATTAAATACAAAATTATCAACAATGCATTATTTGAACCTTAAAAGCAACAAAAAAAGTTCAATTTACAGTAAAGAGGTAGCTTTTCTGTGGAGAATTTATCTTCCACTTTTACAATAATACATCATGCTTAAAACAGCAAATGATAATGATGAATTGAGACTGTACATAATATGAGTCCATAAACATTACAAGTACATAAAGCAATAAAAGCAAATATGTGCAAGCCCATAAAGCTGAGAAAAACACAAGATTTGAACAGTAAAACGGAAAGCTACAGAACAACACATAATAAAATACAACAAAGGGAGAGTATTGCATAGTTATTTTCAGAAGTAGTGAGGTAAAAAAAAGGTTTGGGAGTAAATAAGCTCTGTGAATAAAAAGCTTACATTAAAATTTCTGCTTTCCATCTTTATCTTTTCCCTTCTCAAATTATACTGACAATTAATTATTTAAATCTTTTTAATTAAGACAGGGCTATGGATCCCTTTCAGAAATCCTTGCTTTTCACTGGCTGCTTGTCTTCTGTTAAGAAGAAACATCTATCCAGTGAAGAAAACAGAACCAGCCACACACCATTAAAATGGACATTGAATTACTGAAACAAAAACTTTCAGGCATTTTGTAGGTAAGACGGACAGAAAAATTTTATACTAATCTGTTCATAAATACTTAGGAGCAATCAACATAAACATGAATGGGAACATTTTGTGATTTATTTGTACATAAAGGAGAGCCAATATATCTATAAAAATCTCCAGGAATTTTGCCAGTTAAATTAGCACACTAAGGGTTTCAATTCTGAAATCTCATTTTTATTGCTATGGTTTAGACAGCTGCACAGAGTCATGTTTCTCTTATGCTAAGGTAGGTTTTCAGTGTTGGTTTCAGTACCAACAGTTGATGCCACCATGCTCTCTGAGGGATTATTCATGAAGCCAAATATAATCAAACAAGTGCAAACAAAAATATATGAACAGAAGTACTTATGACTTTCCTATCATTGCTACCATATTTTTTAGGAATAACCTCCATGTCAGAGGATCATTCAGAATGAGCAAATACAGTGTCTGGTTTTTAGCCTGGTTTCTCCAAAGGAAGAAACTTAAACAAAATTCTGCCGAAATCCATCCACCTTTCTATTCCTAGTAGTTTTTGAGCCTACTATATAAATTTAACCAAATTTAACAACGTGGTAGGGGAATCAAAGATAATCAGTTCAAGCAAGTTTCATGAAAACAGGTAGAGACAGAGTAAGATGATAATAATTCCTCCACTTACCCTGTATTCACTCCTTCTGAGATATCAAAGAATGCATGCAAGTGCCTGCACTTGAAATATAAATCTAGACAAAGCCAATTGTCATTAATATTGATTCTCATTGAAATGGTTCATATTTATTAGCTGAGCTTTTGTGAGCTAGGAAATAGATAAATTCTAAATGTTTTAGACAATAATTTATTTCCTCTCAGTCTAGATTTTTATGAATACTGTACTTATTTATGCAAAAGAAAATCTCCTGTCTGGACACTGTGCTCATGTCCTTTTAAAATGTATTTCTCAGTAAAGGCACATTCAGAGTTGCAAGGAAGCTAGCTGCTAAAAAGACCAGAGTTCTGTTTGGTTTTACAATAAATAAATTTGATTGACATTTGATTATAATTTTCTTGTCTAACAGTATTTGAGTTGTTAGAAAGAAAAGTTACTGGCTTTTAACTTGTACTGGGGTAAACATCTTTACAATTCAGTATTTGCGTAGCACCTCTTTCAGACGTTGCAGGTATCAGGCCAGTTTGTGGTGGACACCAGATGGCTATGAAGCTACAAGTGTGATCCCCTAAACAGTCACTTCCCTTCCAAATCCATATGTATACAGTTAAAACCAAAGGTATGAAAAGGAAGAGTGACACAGCATTGATTTGTGAAAAAGCAGCAATAAATGAAGCTAGTGTTTATCTGATTGGAAAGCACAGCCCTGCAAAAACAGTGGGCATCAGACCATTGATTAAATTTTCTCACCCAGCTGTGAGCATAAGAACAGCCCATCAGGCTCAGCATCCTGACTCTTATCAGTGGCTGTAAGCAGATGCCTATAAGAGGCTCAAATCATCTCATTCTGTTTTGTTCTCTTCTTTGTTCTTCACCTACTAAGTGCTACCTTTTCTTTCCTGATACTGCATGCTAAGCTATCTGTCATAATTCTTCGATTTTGCTCCAGAATAGAAACCACCAGCTCAAAGACCATAATTTTGTAAGTTGGATGCCCTTTCATTTTTTTTCACACTACCTATCACTTTATGTTTATCTACACTGAAAGACATTTCTCCAGGTTGTACCTTTCCAACACGTGTGACTCAGCTTTTTTTCAGTACTGAGCACTATCCTAGCAGGCACACAGACAGATTCTCATACATCTTTTATCATAAAATGATGCCTATTCATGTAAAGGTACCTTGATGTTATTTCATCACAATTTCTAACTGCCACAAGCTCTAATCATAAACGCATAGATGAACCACCACCCCCTCTCACCAGGCTGATGCTCCTGACTGCTGCTAGCTGTAGTGTTCCCTCTAATCATGATGGTGTTGCCTCTAGCTAGCAAGTCACCCCTGTACTGGTACTCCTCACTGTGCTCTTCCCACTCACCACAGTACCACTTATATGGTATTATCACACATTGGATTCAGCTCTGAATAAGGTTCATTAAAGAGAGCATTTCCTAAAATTCATTCACTTAGGTTACTGTCCTTTGTGACTTCAACAAAGGTCCAGCATCATTTTATCTCATCATTGCAGTAGACCCAGATGTGATGCTCTCTCAGCTATCATGATTTCTGTTCTCTGAGTGATGACTAAAGAGGAATCATCTAAGCAACTAATTGGGTTTTATTAGTGATTCAGCATGTAGGTTCACTGAATAGCCTCCATCTCTCATAAATATTATCAGATATCATTATACCTTGGAACTCTGTCACAAAGAGGTCCCTTCAGCACTAAGTTACTTCTTTGTAGAAAACAAAAAGCCCCTCCTTAGCTTGGTAAAAGTCTGCATTTCCAGAAGACTGAAATAAGGACTTTGATTACAGTAAAACATTCACTTAGGACCAACTAAAGACAATATTGTTGTTTTTTACTTATAGAGAAAGGATATAGCATTTCATCATAAAGCAGGCATCAATACAACCAAATGGCTGCACTGGCATACTTTGCTTTAGCTTTCTAAATGAGGTATGTTTATTTCAGTTTATCAAGAAATGTCATCAGAAAACTCTTTTTTCTCAGATCCGCCTTCTGACATCTCTGCTTGTAAGACTCTTTCTAAAAATATGTTCCAATGACTGTACTTTGGAAGTATTTATAATCTACACAATGAACAAGTACAGATAGAGATTATGCATGCTCTCCATTATAACTAATATTCCCAACCATTCTTTGTGAGTACAAAAACCAATACCTGGCCAGTTGTCCTCATATGTAAATGTGCTATTTCTTACAGAAAAAAAAAAAAAAAAAGCCACTATATTTCTGTCAGGACTCTAACAACAACTAAATAACAAAGAATTAGCATATATGCACATGTGTAAAGTAATACATACTTGCATACTGTATTTTAGTAAATTACTGGTGTGTTATTGTGCATTGTGACTCATGAATCATGAATCCAATTCACAGCTTATCATTTCCCATTAAATTAGTGCTTTCCATATGGCATCTCCAACGCAAATCCTACAACCTACTTATTGTGGTTAAAAAAAAAATCTCACATCAAGAACACACTGTCCTAGGCTTTGAAAAAATGTTTGAAATCAAATTATTCTACTATGTCTAATACTGTTTAAAGATTTAAACTTTTTTTTTTTTTTGCATTTTATTTTTAGACTATATCTATTACAAGTTAGCATGTTATTTCTTTGGACTAGCATAAAACAGAAGCAATTATCACAAACTGGAGAGGAGTCTTATAGTACAATACCATATTTACCCACAAAGAAACTACTTCATCAAACCAAAATGTCCTTTTGTTGTGGTTATATTAATACACGCCATGAGTATTGTAAACATTGCACATACACAATGAAAACTTATATGGGAAACTGATATGGAATCTTGCCCCTACATAACTATTTGAAATCAGCTATTTACACAGTGTTTTTGTACAAGTTGAATTGTAAGTGGTTCACAATCATATTTATTAAAAAATAGTAATACTAACAAATGTAAAATGAAACTTATATAAAATTGGTTTTATTTCTGAAAAATCTGTGAACACCTTTTTTTTTTAAATAAAAAATGTATTGGATTAGTTTACCATCTAGTTAGAGTTGGGTTTTTTCTATACATTATATTCCTTATATCTATGTATCTTTACATCACATTCTACAGATTGTATGTGAGCAAGAAACAATCTAAGTTCTGACTGAAAAAGCTCAGTATCTTTGCAGGATTTCAACATAATTCCCAGGACCCCTGATTTGACAAAATTTCATCAAAGGATGGGGTTGGAATATACATTCTCATTTTGAATGAAGTAGGTTGAGATCTTGCTACTGTAAATAGGACTGGTTCTGAACATTTTTGATCAGTAAGCTGGAGCATATAAGACTTTCATTGTTCCAGGAAGCCCTTTATAGCTTTACCACGTCTGCAGCTGGTCTCTAAAGTGTTTATGGACTAAGCTGAATAGATTTTGTTCTTTATGTGCTCTCATTTCTCTGGCTGTTTCATTTTTGTAATTGGACAGATAGCCAAAAGGACCTCTACTGGCCATCCAGGGCAAGAGTTGTTTCAAATCCAGCCACTTATCCGTGGTTCATGTAGTTCATATTTTATTACTTCATCACCACTTCAGTCTTCAGTTCTGGCACTTTTCCCGTACAAGTGACATTCACACTATATAATTGAGCTTTATTCATGGAACTGTGAAACAGATGGAAAATATTCCAAAATGTAGAAAACAAACAAACAAAAAAAAAAAACAACACCTAAAAACAAACAACTTCTCTGTAAGATTTTCTTTGCTTCTTGGCTCTGGCTTGCTGACAAAGGAGGACTGAATAAAACGTAAATCCACAACTAATGAAGAGTTATATCAGTCAATGCTAATAATAGACTAAGGAGTTACATAAATCAATGTAGATAATAGAATCTATTTTTGAGGGGTATGGTGATCTGTTTGCACAATACATCTATATATGTGTGTGTGTAATTCTTTTTATATTATCAGTGAATAGATACAGTACCAAATTCAACTGGTGTTTGTCATTATCGTCAATAGGCTACAGAAACCTTCAGATTATATAAATACTTGAATGAAAAGTGCCCACCAGTCATTTTATCCTTCCTCGTTCTTAGTACTCCTTTCAGCAAGAGTATCCTGGTAATTCTCCCCTGAAATTTTCCTCAAAGACTTCTGGGAATTATTCCGCTAGAGATCTGATGCAAAAAAATGGCCGATAAAAAAGAACTACTCTAGCAAAGGAAGGGAAAAACATGCAGTTTCAATGGTCAGTGGTTTGAAACCATCAGAGCAGCCGAGACAACTCAGCAGTGAGTCCAGGAAAAAAAATAGCAGTAGAACAACTTTCCACCCTCACTTTGGTCTCTCAGCTTTCCCTGTTTTGTGGAGATTATTATATTCTATCAATGCTGCTTGATATGTCAGCATATGGATAGCAAAATAGCATTCAATTTCTTTTTGCTGCAGTGTGGCCTTGCAAAATCATCTCTGATTTTCTGCTTACTGTCTTCAGAATGTCTTGTTTGACATTACTGAGTTTATATTTTTCTTTCCTTCTCTCTGTCTTGTGTAAAATTGCATTTTCCCCATATGAATTTTAATATTCTACTTCTAGGTTCCCAATTTTCATCTTCCTGGATCGCTGTAGATGTTTTTTTCAGTTTTCATTACACTATCTTTTCTTCAAAACAAAATTATCATTAACTGTTTTGATAAATTATTTAATTCTCTTCAATTAAAAAAATAATTAGTAAAACCTAACTTAATATAGCTGTAAGTAACTTTTCCTTGTGGAGAGAACACAGCAATAAGATCATTTCGGTGATCACTAACATTTAAGGTAAACAGTTAAAATAGGAAGAAAACTAGCTAGGAAAGAGGAAACATGATCATGAAATAATTCCATGCAAAGCAGTCTTAAGTTGGAACAAATGTTGGGAGATTGGAGCCATAACACTGGTGATGATACCTCTATATTAGGGACACAGAAAATTCCATTTCTTTTGCATTCATGTTCTGGGAGGATGTCTTCACACAAAACTACTGAATATTAATGGACAAAAAAATGCGCTCCATCATTCTGTTAGTATTAGTCTATTTTTATATGTATTTCCTTTTTTTTTTTTACAGTCTCAAGTACTCAAAAACTACTGTACACTTCAGATCTGGCCAATCTTCTGTCTCAACAGTGGCTGGAGACAAATACGTAGGAAAGAGTAACAGAAGACTACATATAGGGACATTTTTTCCTAACACTCTCCTGAACCCCCAGCGGTTTTCAGGATGGGGCATTTCCTTGGTTAGATACAAATTTTTATTTAATAGCTGCTCATGGAGCTTCCTTATCAAGAACTCCTGACTTCTTTTGTGCTAAGTACAGGGGAGTTTTTGCATTCCCACTCTCTTTTGCCAAGGAGTTTGAAAGGTATACTATATACAGTTAATAAACACTTGCTTTTGTAATTTGAACCTCGCATGTCCCTTATACCTAGGCAAACAAGTCTAAGCATTTTATAAAGAACAAAACAATTTCCAAAAGGACAGCTGAAGAAACTGCATCTTAAAGTATTCTGCTAATGAGGGTGTCTATCTGAAAGAAATCACAGTTCAAATATACTACTTTTCCACCTGAAGGTAGAGTTTGAATGCCATTATTAATGAGGTACCCTAATCAATAAGGTGTAGTCAAGTTTCTTCACTCCCTTGTCAAAAATATTTGGTTACTCACTGTCTCAGGAATGAAAATGAAAACAAATCTGCTGTTGACTCTGTCAGGTCAGCTCCTAATGCATACACCACGGGGTTTCTCTTTAAACAAAATCAGAACATTGTCAGGAGGATTCTGAACATTGCTTCTGACAATGGTGTGTGCTACCGCTTGAAATCTTGGACTTTAACCTTCTTAACAGAAAAAAGAATCAAGCACGACTATAGTGCACCCTTGATGGATATTTATCTTCTGAGCTGCAGATCACTAAGTCAATACTTTGTTTCATCTTGAAAGTAAGTTTTTCTATCAAAATTTTCATTTTAAATCAAAGAAAATAGTTCATGTTGACCGAATATGATTGATGATATTGGTACAATTTTTTACATATAAATGCACTTCAAGCTGAAGTGATCTCCATACTCCTTTATTCAAATGCATAGATATAGAAATACCATTATTCCTGAGAATACACTCATAATGAATATGTCTAAACCCACAGTAGAAATTATGAAGATGAAGCAAATATGTGAGGCTGTTCTATACTCTAAATCAAATCAACCCTAATTCAGCATTAGTTAACAGAAAAATAAAAGAAAACAATCTTACGAACAAGACCTGCATTTGTAGAGGACACAGTGAAAACATACACAGTGAAGGTGTCTATTAAGAACCAAAATTATCTTACTTGGACTTAGAAGAAGTTTTTAAATGTTGGGGAAAATATGGTACTCTAATACGCATTAACATAAATATTTTAAAACTAAATCTTACATCTTTAGTTTTAATTATACTTCTGTTAAATCAAACCTAATTGTCACACTAGCACTACATTTTTTGTCATAGTGCAATTACATAAAAATCAATATTAAACAGTATATGAAATTTCATATGCAATGAAATTCCTGCATAGGTACCTTTTGTAGACACTACTTTGAAGGTAGCTATTACTACAGTGAAAGAATCCAGACAGTTGAAGACTAGAGACATAAATATAATAAGAATTATTGTAGTTTAGCTATCAATATCAACAACAGTTACACACAAATTGTGACTGAAGTTTGCTTAATAAGGTAACAAGAACTAAATGGTAATCAAAGTGCTATATAACATTTTGATGCTAGGAATCCTCAAAAGAAAGAAAAAAAACATTATGGAAGAAGGAAAAAAGGGAAAAAGGAAAAAACGGGGGGGTCCAAAAGAAAACAGAAAAAAAAAAACCTAGCTGCAGCAATATCTGTCATTCATAACTTGCCATAATTTTCTACTCTGTAAAATTGCTGCTGTAATTTGAAATGCCTCCCTCCTGATCTAATTGGCAGACTAATGTAATGACTTGACTAAGAACCAGGAATGTAGATCTTGCCATTATGTCAGATTCACTTGGATTTTAATGCAATATTCCCTCAGGAAGACTGATGATTTAATTAAAAACATTGTGTTTCACTGTCCAGCACAGCACCTGCAGCTCTCTTAGCATGTGAATCTTGATCCCCTAGAGTGAATTGCAGCTGACCTTTTTGATTTCCATTTAGTGATCACTTTGCAGATAAATTTCAACTGCTTCCTATTTAGCTCTTAAATGTGCTTCTGTGCCTCCAGTTCTTGAATTTTGATGTTTATCAGAACAGTATTTCAAATTTGCAGTGATTTCTCCCCTAAAAATACTGCTCCTATAACAAATACAAATAGCAGAAATCAGAGTCAGCTATGATTTAAAAACTGATTCATTCCATGGACTATAAATGCTTCTGAACAGAGCTATACAAAACAGCTTGCCATCGAGTTAAAGCAATGTTCTCAACAAAATTGTTACCAACCATACTGTATTACAACATAACCTTATATGATACAGTATTTTCTATTCTGAGCATCACAATCAATAGGGTTCTTTGTCCCAGTTCCTTTTTATGCACAGGAAATAAGTCAAGGAGTTGGAAAGAAGCCCTATCTAGGCAATATTCCAGATCATGACAATATGGCAATGTGGAGATGTTAAGATAGGTGGCTTTATGAAAATCATGACATTTTTAGTTACAAAGAGGTAATCATTCTATCACTTCTTATCACAGTAGAAGTGTGTGGAAATGCTTCTGCATAAGGCTTAT
This sequence comes from Climacteris rufus, assembly GCA_013398175.1. Taxonomy (NCBI): domain Eukaryota; kingdom Metazoa; phylum Chordata; class Aves; order Passeriformes; family Climacteridae; genus Climacteris; species Climacteris rufus. Next base: position 132,439 of record VZRZ01000216.1, on the reverse strand, counting down.
GCTGGTCTTGGCAAACTCACTGTTAAGAGAAGCAAAAATTGAAATGAATTCACCTCCTTTTACTTTTGAACATAATGAGTGGTCTCTGTTAGCTGGTGATCTGTACAAGAAAATTTCCATAGGCCATATAGTTTATTTAAATTTAATTCCTGACCGGCTACCGTTACAAACACCTCTGATGGTAATAGCATGCAATCAAATAACAAGCAACAAATTAGGTGGTAAATTAATTGTGGTTCTTCATTAACACAATTGTGCACATTGATAAACCTGGTAACAAACTAAGTACAGAGCCTTTATCTCTGTAAAACTGAGGATGTCTCCAGAGCTTCCAAAGACCAGATACTGCAGTGCTCTGTAAGGTCATATTTTCCTCCACTAAGCACTTTGGAAGAGCCTGAAAATAGGTGTGGGACTGGTCAGCCTGAAAATAGGTATGGGACTGGTCTGCTCTTGGATATTCACATTTGGATTTCTGGGCTGCAAACACTGCAGAACACTCCAGGCATACCTACATCTACCTCTCCTACATATATTCTGGTCCATTAGCCCTGCTGAATTAGATACTTTAAATTCCTTGTTAGAAGAATAACAGAGTTATTAAAAGAGAGTACAAAGCCTTTAATTATGTTGAGAATAAAATTACCAGGGCCTGATTTACTACTGTCTATAGTAAACACATATCCAACAAAACATTTATGAATGTGTTGCACCACTGGCCAATGTATGTCAAACTGAGTGCACAGAGAAACATAACCTATAGTTTCTTTAAAAGCATTTTCAAGGTGAATCCATTTTTAAGGGGACATTTCAAAATGTCACAGTAGTTCTCCCAGTGTGGAACTCAGATTCACGCTTTTATTCTGACACAATGTTTATAAGATCTAGAAAAAGCATCAGGGAAAAAAGAAAAAAAGCAGGAGGATTTTCAAAGCTGCTTTCTTATGTCACTGAATCAATCTTAGTCAAAGATTAATCAGCATAACCCATTTGTCCTTTAGTCTCCAGTAAACTGTTCCTCTTTCCTTCCTATAAAATGCACATTTTACCTCTTAAAAGATGCAAAATAATTAAACAGTACAGTGTTGGAACAGGTAATACATCTTCTCTGAGCTACTCCTGCCAAATGTCACATTTTTAAGAGTTTATAAGCTGAGAAGAAATTGCTGAAATGCAATCTTATTTTTCTCCCTTTCATTCTGACTGTTCATCATATGGCAGTTCCTGTGGTTAGACACTAAATATAACAATGAGCTGCAGCAATGGAGAAAGCAGTAAAGACTTAGGAGGGTGTCATGAATGGCATAATTTTCTTCAGCCTGTGTAGCAGCCTGTTTTTAAACAGGCACTGATACAATTTAAGGACTGTCCAAGGAGTCACCCTGTGGCTTCACCTAAGGCTCTATCTTAATCAATATGATTATAATATTTTTACAAGTGCTATGCCCAGCAAAACTGGGATGGAGAAAGAAAAAAAAGTGAAAATAGAATAGCCTTTCTTGATATTGACTAATTAGACCTCTCCATCACATGGGAAGTCAATTTTGTATATTGAGAGCTGACAGAGTGCAATGAGGGCTTTGTCTACTCCTCACATGAGAAGTATTTAAGGGACCTGCCTGACTGCTGGGCTAATGTGAGTCTGACATCCTATACAGTATCAAGGCTGGATCTCATCCATAAAGTCTTGGCAATCTGTCCCATTGAGATGCCAGCAATTAATTCAAATGTTTGTGTTAAAGTTGCTCTTTAGTAGCTTAGAATGAGGAGGTTAGCTGCAAATAGGCATGATTGCTCTCAGTATGCTCTCAAAACAGAGGTGACTGCTTAAGAGGTAGATTGATGCAGATAATTCAAGTACTGTTTCAAACAGTCACACAGAAATTGAGAAGAAACTTTTTTTTCTTTTAAGATGTTAATATGGTCAATGGATTTTAAAAGTGCTTTTTATATTCTTCTGCATGTCGTTCCTCCTTGGTCCTGTCTGAAAAGTGCATTTAACTAGGTTAAAATATATGGATTTTTAAAGGCTCTATAGCTCCAGAAAATAATTCTGATTGGCATACCCAGTTGTGTTGATCCTTACAACATTTGGGAGTTTGCATATTTCTGCCACTTACAGTGCAAAAAAAAAAAAAGTGTCAACACTTATTACTAAGGGACAGTTACTACTACAAAACAGTCCCTAGAGAGACTTGTCACTGCAAACAAAATAACATGAACGTACCTCTCAGTGAAATACAGCTATGGATGCAAGATTCCTTTTCACTCAGCTTCAAAGGTTTTTTTACTTTTTTCCTAAGTTAATATACAGCTTTAGATTAATTTTCTTTCATTTTCTTAAACAAACGTGCATAAACTCAAGATGAACAGACATTTAAACACTGCTGACTGAAAATCAAACCCTCAGCAAAAGCAGTATAACCTGGCATCTGGCTACCCCTACTGTCAGAGTGGCACCTTGCCTGCTCCAAAGTTGGTTTGACCCCTCTAGTAATGCACGGGTGCCAGACAGCACTGACTTCTGCAGAGCAGCCTTCTTCAAGCCACGCGTGCCATCCCCTCTATAGGAGCTCCTACCTCCATGCCAGCAATGAAGCATTGGCACAACATCCTTCCTCACAATTGATCCCACCTGTTGATACTTACACAGCCAGAGATGGGGAAAAAAAAACCTAGGAAAGAGAGGCAGACAGGCATTTCTGGTTGCCAAGAAGGCAGGTGGAGTAGCAGCAGGTGTCTGATCAACTCAGGAAGATAACAGGGTGTCAAAATGTTTCTAACAGAAAAGTGTGGTACTTCTTACAGGACTCCATCCAAAGACAATCAACATATCCATCAGTGACTTCAAGAGGCAGCCTTTTACATTCTTTGGTGATATGTTAGAGAGAAAATAAGTCCATAGCATTACAATAGCAATTCAAATACTGGCTAAATATTGGCAATAAGCTACATCACTATCCTCTTTTCACCAACAAAAGAACAGTCACATAGAGCATGAAAGGCATACTAGGAAGGTTTTATCTTTTGACACCCATGAGACCTTTTTCAAACCCACATTGGAAAATGCTTGAGGGAAACCCTGATCCCTCTCAAATTTTGAGAGGCTATGCCAAAATTTTATCCTTTGCACTGAGTGATGAATAGTTATTGAGGTAAATAAGTTTATGAGAGATCAAAATCTGATGCACACAGATCTCATGTTTTCAGCTCTGTAGATACTAGAAAGGGAAAGGGAGTTCCTTTAGACTGAAAGGATTCTTGAAAGAAAATGCCAATAGCAAAGTCCACATTTCTTACGGAAATATCTGAAAAGTACCATCCAAAAATCTGTTCAATTTGCAAGGCTGAAATGTCCTTTCGAGGTTAAAATTAGCAATGCATCTGTCTCTAAATAAATAAATGAATAAAAATCCTATCATTAATTATTATCTTTTCATCAGTATCTGGGACAGCTTCCCAACTGGCTGAAATTCTTTTCTTTTTTTCTCTTCCTTTATGGAACCATCATGCTCTGTGGTCAATCGTGGCTGACTATTACATGTATTTTTTTCTTGTTTTTCCTGATAGGATCATCTTAATCCCACAATTTCTTCCTCTTTGAAATGTATATGAATAAAAATGCAAAAAAAAAAATCTTCCAGAATTAATTTTGTGGATAAATATAGATCAGAATTACCTTTATGGCAGGAATTTGGGACTTTCAAAGAAAACTGCTGTCCAAATATAGAATTTACATCATTATATGTTTTGCTGCCTGATGCTAAGAATGGAATTCAGAAACTCTCTTACTTTCCTAGGCATGTTTATATATATGCAATGACAGGAAAATGCATACACAATTCTGTGAGGCAAAATGTGTATCTAGGACTCCCCAAACCCACAAAACCAACCTAAGGTACAGTGTTACAGTCTTTTCTTTTCTTTGGATGATTTACCCTTTTAGGATACATGTACACACTTAAATGCTCTCTAAATGCCACTTTTGACTCTTAAATATTTTATCTGTTCTAGAGACCATTTTCTCTAAAATTTTTCTTCCCTTTTAGCTTCATTTGGATTTGGGTATTTAATTGCCTTAGACTCCAGAAAAAAATGGCAACCAAAACTAAACAAAGCTCATTAAGTCACAAGATTTAATAATGCAGGCAGTGCCAACAAATAGGAATGTCATTTGTTGTATTACTCTTACTGCAAAGAATGCAAATATCCTGGCTCCTTCCATGGAGTAAATGAGGGGCAAGATTTCTAGGATATGTTGCGTAAACATAGGCATCTATTCTGGAAAGGTACATATCTGTCCATGTCATATCTTTCAGCCTTTGTAGATGTCTTGATGAATCCAAAGGTGCAAAAGTAGTACTTGGCATGAATATCTAGTGAACCTTGGTTCCTCCTCATACATGTCCATGGCATACACATGAAGCTTCACTGTGTTTCTTTGCCTTTGCTTTTGAGTAGAGGTGCTGTGGAGCCAGGGCAATTACATGGGAAAATGAGAAACTATCCTTACAATCAGTATCTCAGAGTGTTGAGCTCAGGTTTCTTTCTATAATGACAACAAAAAGCTGTGTCTTTCATTTGTCTTTATGGCCACACTTTTCACACAGACCTGTGTAAGGCAGTTCAAAGCTATGAAACAACTTTCAGAACAGCAGGACAACACACTGGGTAGAATTACAAATGAGGTCATAAAAAATCAGATGTCAGGTACATTACTTCCTACGTATCGTAGAGTTTATAAATTACATTTAGTTCAAATTCTGCACAACCTATAACAATTTCAGCACTGGGTAATGAATGTCCCAGGGTGTTGTTGTAGAATTTGACCTCAAAATCACTGGCACCAAAGCTGAAATCTGTGCATATATAGTCCGTTTCTATTCCTTACCTCGAAGAATGTTCAGTCAAGAAAAAACAAAATCCTTATAGTTTAAGAAGTACTCTCTGTTGGCAAAGAGATGGAAGTGTTCCTTATTCTGGCAAAGGAAATTTCACCTCACAGGCATAGCTTCCCCTATATAACAGGATATTTTAAAATTAATTCAAGACCAATTGCAAAATTTCCAATTTTTAATATATTTATGGATAATGTCCTAGCTTGCAATGAAGAACAATGGCAATGAAGAACACTGGAGCCACACAGTCACCCTTTTGAGGGTGTTATCTATATTCAACATTCCTTTTTCTGTAGAACATTACTACTACTACTATTACTGCTATTATTATTATTAACAATTTTTTTTTTACTATTGTTGCTGTTGTTATTTATGAAAGTCTTGAAGTATCTGTATGGGACCTCATCCATCTTGTTCAAGAGTACATGACTTGTTTGGACCATTCTTAACCCAAAACAGTCTAAAGGAAGCTTTTGTAAGACTTACCAAAGAGATTTCTTTTGTATTATAAACTAGTTTTGTTCTGAAAGAACACTTTTTTTTTCCCCATAAAATTGTCAGTGTAATTTCGGATTTTAATTCAGAAGGTACCTAAAATACTGGATTTACAAAAATATTATTTCAATTAAAATGGAAATATCTGAGTCTTAGATTCACCTCAGTTGCCATTCTTTTCTCTGGACCAGAGGTCCTTACCACATCTTTTGTAACACATGGCATCAGGGAGATCACAAAAGGTTCAAATAAATGTTTTTCAGAGATCCAGTGAAGACAGGTATATCTACATATGTGTCACTACATATGTCTGAAAATATCCATCAAAAAAATTTAAAAATACAAATACTTGCTTTCATCTGATTTACTGTGACTTTCCATTTTAATAAAGAATTAAAATTTTAATGTGGAAGGAGGGGAGACCTGCTGTGACTATCTCTTATTCCTGAGAATTTATGGGGATTTTTAGTCATATACTGAAAATAAGGCTAAATCCTTAAATTGTAGAAATCAGGGTTCTGTGTATTACACAATTAAAGATTTCAAAGAAAGTATGTCAGTTTATAGAATTTAACGATCTGGGTCACAGATTCAGATCAGTAACTACAGGAAACTGAAATAAGTATGTTCAAAATAGTTATGTGACAATCCCTCTAAAATGTTCTGTGCCATTCAGCTGAATTTAGGAACAAGTAAATCAGGTTCCCTTACATGAAGCTTTTAAAGCAAAAGAAGCTAAGTTTACCAGGACTTGTTCCTAGACATAATAAATTCCAGTGGAGAATTTACTCCTATAAGGAAGGCTAGATAGGTGAGGTGGTAACCAATGACATCTTTGTGGGTCTGAGTCTTCTGAACCAGGGACAGAGGTCTGTGCATGCCAGAGAGCTGCTGCTCACATGAGTGTGCTGATTAAACACTCCAGAAAAAGGAATAATTCCTGCATGGCTGGAGACATGTTGGGAAGCCTTCCACAGCAAAACATACTTGCTAGAAGAGGAAATTAGAAACTTGACTGCCTTAAACAAGAAAAGTATTTTTAATAGCAGACAATCAAGATGGACTTAGTGGAAACAAGGGAATACATTTTGAAAATTGTAAAAATTAAATCCTAAGGATAGAAAAGTCACATGAAGACTTATACACTGAGAATAAATGTGTGTGAGGATGCCATATGAATAGAATGTCTGCAAATGCCTGTAAGCCTGCAGAGGTACAGAATTCAAATCCAGAATGACAGAAAAGACTGGACTTCAATGAAATTGCACCTACAACAGGTTTGAGTTATGCTTATATCGTTCCTCCTAAAGAAATAGTCAAGGACATAAAATTTCTGTATGGTTGCCTAAGGTTTCGTCAGTTCCCACTTTTTCAGTCTCCTCTCTCTGCTTCTTTCTTCTTAGCCCACTTCATGCTCTTTTGAATGCTTTCTCTCATGTCCTGACCCTCCTTTTCTAAAAGGCAGAACTCCATTTTTTTTGCTCTTCCATATGTCTCATACATAGTAGCATTTTTTTCTATACTTCTCTTAGGCTAATTCCTCCTCATATTTTAAGTGCCTTGTCCTCTTGTCTATCCTCCTCCTCACAGCTCTCTCTCTCTCTAAATTCTCTTACACATTTATTCTCTGTGTTCAAATACTGCTTTGGGAGGATGATTTTCTACTGACATACTTTTAAGTGAGCGAAAAACTGAACCATATCCCATGCCCCTTACTGCTTCTAATCTTCCTTTCAGAAAGTAAATGCTTATCTCTGGCAATTTGCTAATGTGGAAACCAGGTACTTTCTCTGACTTCATGTGTTCAACTGGTAAGACGTACCTTCCAACAAGAAAACTGGAAAAAAAATTGTGCTAGCTATAGAAACTGATCCTGCAGCAGAACAGTATCACATGGTCCCTCTTCTGTTGGGGACAAGAGAAAGGACACGCAACAAACATTGATTAGGGAAGAAGACGGGACATGGCACTTGAGCAATTCAAAAGGGGATTCAATCTAGGCAGTGTACTGGACAGGAAACATACCATATAGCCTGAGGCAGCCAGCCAGGAAACAAAACAACAGGAACTGACTGTAGATCCAATACCTCCCCCACCACTGCAGTCAGCTATCTCAGCCCATACAGAATCTCTTCTGTAAAGTCTTCTCCAGAATGTATTCTCAAGTACCTATAGTAGTTTTTCAAAAATCCTTTTTTTGAAACACAGCTAAAGGACAAATATAAAAGAGCTATAACATAGAACAGATGCAAACTTGGAGTATTTGTTGACAGTGGAGAAATCCAAATTCACTTCTTTCCTTGGCCTAAGGTAAATGAAACCAACATAATGTAATTTCATAGATTGATGCCTCATTCCATACTTCTCATGCTAGAGTGATCTTGTAGAAAAAAGTGTGCTTCACTGAGTAAAAATGCAGCGTGAATTTGAAGTTCATTGCTATGAACAGTCACCTTTGGTGTTGGTAAAATCTGCATTTCTTTAATTTGGAAAGAGTTTCTAGATTTTATGCAATGTCTATTTTCTTTCTCCCTGCTGCCATTTATTGTTAAGGAAATTTAACAAAATCATTGATCTGTAAACAAAGACTAAAGAGTAACTACTGTGGCAGCGTATGTGGCAAAAGTCACAACCCCACAGGCTCAGGACTGGTGGACTCAGCCCGAGGTTGCCACTGTCTGAGCCACACTCCTTGTCAGGGTGAGCTTTCTGGCTCACCCCCAGCGTCCCTTGCAACGTTGTTTACGTGTTTCAGTTTATTGGATAATTAAGGTATTACTTCATGTTCTGTGTAAGGTTATGTTCTGGAAGCATCATTACTGTTCAGTTCTCCATTGGTTACATGTAAATCCTTGTACCCCAACTGGTTACTCTCCCCTGCTTGTATCCCGATAAATCCCCTGCTGTCCCCCTGCCTGTTGCCTGGTCCCTGAAGCCTCCAGCTCTTCCCGATCCTTTCGCTGCCTCTCCCGGACCCCGGACCCTCACACCGCCGCTCCTGGATCCCGAACCCTCTCCTGCCTTCCCTGCTGCCTCTCCCCGGGAAATAAAAGAGCTGGAAATCACACCAGGGCCTTTCTCTCTGGCCTTTATTCTCGCCTGTGCCCGCAACATCGGCCCGGGGCTCACTCTCACCCAGAGGAGCCAGCACTAAACGGAGCTGCCGAAGGATGCCCTGCATCTGGGGAAGCTGCGAGCTTCAGCCCCCGGGAAACCAGGGTCACTCCCAAACTAACGCTGAGTGGCCTCGAGCAGGCACCCAGACCCAGCGATAAACTACAACTATAAAAAGCAATCAATGAGCAAGGAAAATGTTTAAACAGGCAAAACTAGCATTTATGCCCAGCCCTCAAATAATTTCTCTGTCTTCATATGTAAACAAAGAACATAACATCCCAGAGGAGGAGATAGAATTTCCTACAGGGAAAAGGAAGACTGAACTGTTAAAGGTTTATCATTTCATTAGAGTAGATAATTAGGTAATTAGAACGATTAGAAGTTGACAAAGCAGCAGACTCAGATGAATTATAACCCACAATCCTAAAAGTAGCAAGGGGAAAAGCAAAGCACCTGGAATTCAGCTGCTGATAATCTTTGAATGACAAAGGTTAACAGTAGGGAAGACGAGGGCAAATGTTGTTCCTTATCTCCCATTCAAAATACATTTCTTTAATCAGAATCTCCCAGGCTAACATAAGGAAGCGGCTGTGGAAGAGAACATCACCCTTTCTGGAAAAGAGCCTGGAAACTCTTCCTACAGATGGCAGCCTAGTTTGTTCCAAACACACTATTTGTTCTTCAAAGCAGCTGAGAGCAAGGAGAAGTGATGGAGCTGTATCTGGGACTTGGGTGACCTCACTGAAGGGAGGTAATTCTTTGCACCTCCTCAGTTTGAAAGAGTTTCAGAACAGAGTTATGGAAAATGATGATGATATTGTTTTCCCAATATATAACTGAAGAAAATTATTCCGTTTAGTGTAATTTGGACCTTGATTTTACCTCTGTATTAAATAATAATAAATATTTTTACCCTGTCTGATTTACTGTTGTGCCTTTGTAGTTCCAATTTTTACCTGCATTTGGATACCAAGACTGGCAGACTTGCTGGTTCAGGGGAGGAGATGGGAGATTCAGACTTACAAAAGGTGACCAACTCACCAAGGCCACCTGACAGGACTGCTCTGAAGAGAAGACAGCACTGCAGCACGACATGGATCTGCTGGATTAGCATCTTTCCTGATCACACTTTATCTTACAAGCAAGGGCTTGTATCAAGGGCTGCAAGTAGAACAGCTCTCCCCTCCAAGACCATAGGAGGATGGGAGTTAAAAAAAAAAACAAAAAAACGCATTTTCTTATTTTAGATTGAATTCTTATTACCATGGCACCCAAAGGCTCCCTTCAGAAACAGAACCCAGTTTGATAAGAGCCTCAAAAAATGGGTCTTAAAACACATCTGAGTCCTTAGGAGTCATAGTCATTATATACTTCTTGAGTATTATTGTTACTACTATTGCTATAAATCATGCGGATTCTGAGATACGTACTAGCTACCAATTTGCTCTAGCTGATTAGTAAAACCAGATTTTAACACCAGGTATTGTCTATAATTTTCCTCTTCTCTCTATTCTGCTTCACTATTAATCTAAACCTACCTTCTTTCATTAAAAAAAAAAAAAAATGTTAGTGGATTCAGACCAGATATAAGGAAGAAATTTTTTACAATGAGAGTGGTGAGGCACTGAGGCACTTGAACAGGTTTACCCAGAGAGGGGGTGGATGCTCCATCCCTGGAAACATTCAAGGTTATGTTGGGGATCTGAGAAACCTGATCTAGTTGAAGATGTTCCTGCGCATTGCAGAGGGGTTGGACTAGATGACCTCTAAAGAACCCTTCCAAGTCAAATTATTCTGATTTTTCTATCCTAGTTGAGCTGAAAAGCCACATAACCTCTGCCCTCCTTATGATTTTCATATTTGCTGGAAACTGTGGAATAGGAATGTTTTAGTAGAATAGAATTTCTAAGTGGAGAAAAAGATTTGGCATATTTTACTGTGAGCTTTCATGCACATATTCCTTTTCAGTTCCTGCAGCTAAGCAGAGGCAGAAAGTAAAAGATGAAGAACTAGAAGTAAATTCCAGCTAATAAAAAAGAGACTTTCAGTTGACTTAGGAAGTTTCTTTGCCAGTTGCCTCTAGCAAAAGAGAATTATTATATTCCCAGTGAAACATTATTATCAGGTGGATTCTTAACACAAAGACTCCTCAAGCCCTGAAGGCAGACAGTCTATAAAATCTTAGAACTACTAGCTCAGGCGATAGCTATTATCTTCCTTTTTTGTTTTTCCTTCAAGAGGGAAGGAGAAAAATCTAGGTAAATCAGATATTTAAAACTTCTGTGTCTGACATTTCTCATAACAACAGATTCTCATTTTCATATCTCCACATTCAGACTCTTCTCTTATGATACCTCTGCTTTGAAAAATAGAAAGCTTAACAGTTGTCCCTGTCCCATTGTCTTACTGTTTAAAGAGAAGTCCTGAGCTTGTATTTTCTTCAAAAATTACTTTAGCTACTAGTGGAATGTTCTGAGACACTACATGATTAAGATTTGCAGGATGAGTTTTTTAAATTTTATGAACTAATGCATCATTCTTCACAGATCATTTTCATTCTCTCTCTGATGTTCTGTGTTTGGAGAGTTTGTGAGAGGAGACCATTCTGTCTAGGAGAAAAGCTTTTTTCAGTATCTCTGCCCAGTATCATGCACATTGCTAATGATAAATGATCCTAGAAGATAGTTTAACTATTTTATTCAGATAGCAACATAGCTGTAGTAACCAATATACTAACCTTTCCAAGTGCATTGATGCGGAAAAAAAGGTGAAAATTTTCTGAGGAATCACACTCAGCACACAAAAATTTTAAGAATAGCATTGTACTTTTTTCAAATCTGAACTGAAATAAATACATAAAGACATGGAAATTTAGTTTTGATAGTGCAATGTCAAAGCAAATCAGAGGTTTTACATTCATTTATCTAAAATATTTCAAAGATTCTCACCTAGAGATTTCAAATTCCAGCTATTTGCATTAATCTATCTATAAGCTTTATGAGGTATTCTACTTCCAAGCCTTCTTGAAGCCATCTTATTTTAAGATAAGATCCTGTTCTAACATCCCATACCGAGTTCAATGTTAAGTGAAACAAAGGAAAATTTAAGTTCTTGTTAATCACAAGTGAAAGGAAAGACAAAATAAAACCACTAATGTCCTCTACCTGTAGTATTGATTCAGCAGTTTTGCTTACATACTTATTCAGTGTAAGTGGTAATACACAAATCTATTTGTTGAGAATAATGTGTGTACAACATATACAGCACCATAACTCTCACTGCTCTGTGGAGATTCCTGCGAAGAACATGAAAATGACCAACCTCTGCTAACAAAACACACAGGAGCAACATATATGGATGCCAATCCCCACACAGATTAGTACAAATTCTTTCATAATATATTTGTGCATTATATGATTTTTGTTCTTCACTAGAGGAGACCATGGGAGGGACCATTAACCTGGCTACTGCTGCAGTTAATAGCTTTTCATTTCCTGCTTTGCCTGTAGCCAATATACACAGTTCCAGTTTACGGGAAGACGTGTGCTAAAAATGATGCAAAGTTTCTTTCTTTCATGTGAAGATACTGAATGTATGACTGTAAACCAGAAATTAACATATTTTTGTATACTCTTAACCTTGAATATCTACAAAGGCTCCAAGACAAGGAGCAAGGGTAGCAAGGGTAATATTTTGTGTTTTATAGTAATTGGACTGCTAAAGATTCTAGATTTTGGAAGCAGTCTGGACCATGAGATCCTGTAGTCTGTCCTGCTATGTATCAATACTTTATTTCATTCTACTCCTTTTTTCCCCATTAATAAATGACAAAGCAGGAGTTCAGCTATTATTTAACATCTTGGGTTTCCTAAACCTTACTTTTCAGACACTATTTTTGATCTGAAATATAGGAAATGACGACTCAATTCTCTAGGTAGTTTGTTCGCACAATTAATCACCATAGACCTAAAAATTTTTTTTTTTTTTTTTTGGCTTCATCTTTCTGGCAGTGGTTCTCGTTATTCCTTTCTCTTTGAAATGGAAGAGCCATTTAGCATGATATATGATGCCATGGAAGACATCACTAATTCTTTGTGATAATACATGGGCAAAGGTCAGTGAGTCTGTCACATGGACATTTTCTTCAGAAAAGTTTTGTTGCTATTTTATCTTACATTTTACCAAGTTTATACCATTTTTAATGAATATTCAAAATATATTTGTTATTCCAGTACTATTTCTTTTCAATACCATGAAGGAAAATTATTTTCCTATTCCAATTCATTACTCCTAAGAAAATCAACCCTGTAGTTGTTGTCAGTGGCACTGGTGTACTGGTAGTTCGTTTCCCTGTACCAGATTTCAGGCAGTGCTTTTCAGCTGACTGTCTGTGCAATCAGATCCAGGATTAGTAAAAGCATTAAGGCAGATCTCACTAGACCTTTTCCTACAGTGGCTCCCCAAAGAAGATCAAAAGGCTTTTAAAGTAAAAAAAAAAAAAAAAAAAAGAAAAGGTCAGACTTTAAAATTACACAGAATAGATTCCCAAATTTTGTAGGCAGAGCAAACTCAAAATATAATAATTTATAAACCACTGTCCTACTCTGCTCCTTTGTAGACTTGTCCTGGCATCCAGTGTTTATTTTACTCAAATCACTGACCTTCCAAATTGCATTTGATTTGCATTTCACTTTTCTATGATTGCAGGAAATTTCTTTCATCATTTTAGCGCCCTGGTATCTGTTCTCTGTCCCCCAAACACAGTTTCTCATGTTTCCTTGGAACTTCAGACTCTCAGCTCCAGGAAGTCTTCCTTGCACATCTTCAACCCTACAAGTTTCTTCCCCAGGTTGTGCTCAAGTAGCTCCAAAAAGAAGGGAGCAACCCCTGGTCTGTCTGCACCTAGTCTTAATAAAGGCATATAAAAAAACTGGAACCAGAGACACAAAGAAACTGAATGTCAGTTCTCCATTCAGTAACTGTGATTTTCTTTACTTGCTCCTTTTACTTGCTTTACTTTCCTTGCTCCTTGAGTACTTTTTACATTTGGTTGACTTAGAACCTTTTGTTTTGATTAGATCAAGTTTACTAAGCCATTACTTAGTTGTCTCTTAGGAGGCTGAACAACTGGATATTGCTTTCCAGAGTGATGTGAGTAGCTCAGCTGAGCGAGAACAGCATTGCTCCAGTGAGAACTTGCTCCAATATTAAGCCTGAAATATTATAATATCAGGTTTTATAAGCTGGTTTAGTAATTTTGTGCATGGACACTTATGGTTTAAGTTAATGCAGAGATTAGTGTAAACAGCTGACAAATGGACCTAATGTAAGATACCGTCCCTCTTTCTCTGCTGTTTTTTTTGGGGTGCGTTGTTTGGTTTTTTGTAAGATATGATCAATAAATCCTATGTCACTGAAAGGTAAACTGCTTTAAAATGCAATTCAATACACTCAGCAAAATAAGGAGAGATTTCACCTTTGCAGCTATAATGCATGACCTCTGCAAATGTAGAATGAGAAATCTCACTGGAAGGCAAAACACACTGTCAATGCTATGCAATGCAAGAGCTAAAATAAACAAAACCAAGTCTTTCTCAAAACACCCAAACAAAAGAAAATAAAATAATAACACTTCACTAGTATAATTAATCAATAAATACCAAACAGAATTAAAAGCCAGATACAGCCATACACTATGTTCTAATCAACTGAGGAGCATAATGCAACAAACCTCTTTATTACAAAACAACTTGCCATTTGCATTGATTATTGTCATAGTAATGCAACCATTTGTTTTCTAACTGTGTTAAAATGCATCCTGAGAATACGTTTTTTAAAACTGCTGCTTTGGGAAGATTTGTTTGAGCATTAATTTTGTCATTCACTAGGCAGACCCAGTTATGCTTTAGGAAGTCAGTAAGCATCAGAACTATGTGGAAAAATTACAGGAAATATGTTATTATATCTCACTGACTGAATGCCTGCTATACTGGACAGAAAGAAGAAGATAATTAATTTATATTTTTAATCCTTCCACCTTTATGAAAAATATGAAAATTCTGCTCTACAAGTGAGTCACTCCAGAAACTCTAATTAGATAAATGCCACTTGTGGTTTATTTCGATTAGGAGACTGTAAGTTTGCATAACTACAGGTTAGATTTGCATACAGGATAATCTTAATGTTCCAGAATTTATAATCAAGGTAAGATTTAACTAGCATTCAAACACTTCAATTAAATACTTTTTATAATGGAGACAGAACCTTTGACAAATCTTTTTTGCTAAATCATTATGGGATTTAATGTCTTAAGCTATACTTGCATTAAGAATGTAGAGGATCAGCTCCCACCTTTTAGTTTACATTCCAGTGGCCTAGCTATTTAGCACTTGGGTCACAACCATCCCATGTGGCACTACAGGCTGGGGGCAGGGTGACTGGAAAGCTGCCCATCAGAAAAGGACCTGGGGGTGCTGGTCCTCAGCCACCCAAACATGAGCCAGTGTGTGCTCAGATGGCCAAGAAGGCCAATGGCATCCTGGCCTGTATCAGCAATGGTGTGGCCAGCAGGAGCAGGGCAGTGAGGGGCTGGAGTGTGTCCAGAGAAGGGCAACAGAGCTGGTGAAGGGTCTGGAGCACGTCTTGCAAGGAGCAGCTGAAGGAGCTGGGGGTGTTTAGTCTGAAGAAAAGAAAGTTCAGGAGAGACCTTATTGCTCTTGTCAACTGCCTGAAAGGAGGCTGCAATGAGGTGGAGGTCGGTGTCTTCTCCCAAGAGACAAGTGACAGGACAAGAGGAAATGCCATCAAGTTGCACCAGGGGAGGTTTAGATTAGATATTAGGAAGAATTTCTTCACTGAAATGGTGGTCAGGTATTGTAACAGGCTGCCCACAGAAGCGGTTGAGTCACCATCCTTGGAAGTATTTAAAAGGGGTGTGGAAGTGGCACTTGGAGATACGGTTTAGTGGTGAACACACTGGTGCTGGGTTAACGACTGGACTCAGTGATCTTAGAGCTCTTTTCCAATCTTAATAATTCTATGAGTTCATGTTAGAAGAGCTGGTGTAGAACTTTTTTTTGTTTCTGTTTTGGTTTGCTTTTTAAAAATAAGCAAACTTCCTGTGCTTGGTGAACAGGATAGCCAACTGCTATGCCAGGGAAATATCTAATGCTGCAGTAGCAATGGGAATTAAAATTAGCATCTGCAATATGAGAGCAGGAGCAGTACCAGAAATACTTAGATTTTTCAGTATAAATCTATACTAAACTTTTTAATTACTGTGCAAAACCCAGTTTTCTTTTGCCAATTGTAGGTAATGGCTACAGAATATCTGAAAATGTGTTTCTTTATCTTTTCCCAGTGAAGTCTGGCCTATCGTAGTCCACCTCCCTCGAAAGTTGTTTAATACCTGAGAAGCTGACACTGAATGGCATCACTTGTCTGTAATATGCTCAGGACTCAAATGACTTTTAAACAGTGTATGGGTAGGTTTTATCAGGTCAGCTGAATGGGAAATTTGGTACAAATTCATTACAGCATAGGCAGATTGACCATATAAAGAAGCAAAGTGTAGTAGAAAATGTCACGTTTTAAAGGAGGATTAAGGTATAACAAGCTTATTAAGGATTATTAATGTACAATGAACATATTGTTAGAAAACTGTAACAGGAAAAAGAAGGTGCAACAAAAGAATGTTCCCAAAAGTACAAGGGGCCAGAGTCCCACTGAACATGAACATAATGTACATAGACATATGTTAACATTTAGTGGTGTATCTATGCTACCATTCCTTCAGCAGTGTTCTAGACACCATGCAGTACATTCATCTGTTCACTGAATGCCAAAAAAAAACCAACAAATTACTCATGCTTTAATAAAAATGATACATCTTAATAAAGTTCTTTACAGAGCTTGTAGTTTTCTTTTGAGCCATTTAAAAATATAAAGTTTGTTACACAGAGCTGTTGTGCTAAGAATTTCAGCAGCAATAAAGATATTTAGAATTATTGCCATTTTGAAAAAAGAAAAAAAGTCAGTTTTCTCATGCAGCATCAATGTTACATAATATTGACAATATTCATATACTGAGGATCTGTTTCCTGGATTGTTAAAGCCTGGTCATATTTCCCATAATGTCTGGTTTTAGTTGCCTGCAACCAGCACTTTTAGAAATCCCACTGGATAATTTCCTGAAGGCATTTAGATCCAGGAGGATGCAAGAATACTAGGATTTGTCAAATTCCTTCTAGATTCAAAGGAAAGACCCAACACAGATAAATGTCTGATGCATTTTTTAAAACTTTTTCAGAAACTCATGTTACTTCAGGTACCTGAAATTACTGAAAATCTAATCCTTGACATAGAAAATTCAAGGATATTTTTGCTACAGAAATCTCTCTGCTATTTATCTCATTAAGCTCAATCTTTATTAAAATGCAAATAGAAATTTAAAAGTAATTAGATATAGCCTAATTTTAAATATCCCTATTCATGATGCATCATGTCTTTCAGATGTCTAACAACTTATTTGTCTAACAACTTTGTCAGCTTGGCAGCATATCCTTTTGTTTTAGCTACTTGCAGTAGGTATTACAGTAAGGATTTTACTTTAGTTGCTGCATGAGAGTGTGTTAACAAAGTAAGTAGCTGATGACTCAGTTTGTCAGCATGATTTTGACACTGAAAAACTGGAAGTTGGCCTGCCCCTTTCTTTGCACAAGCACCTGAGGGAAGTTGATAGGCAATGCTAGGCATGGCAATTAGCTTACCCAGCATGAAACTCAATAGAAGCAGGTGCTGAAGAAAGATCTGACTAAGATTTCTCCCTTCTCCTTCCTTCTCACTCCCTGCCACAGCAGCTCAAAGGTGGCACCTAGCCAGGGGTAGAAAGCTTGTCCCATTTTGTTTACCTATTTTACAAGATAGTATCACTGTTGCTTTTCAAAGCACTTAGCTAGTAAAGTTGTGAAAGAAGCAAACTTATATGCTGGCCTGCATTGCACCATCTGTCCTATGCTATCAGCTAAAACAGCTGTGGAAGAGTCATGCTATCAGCTAAAACAGCTGTGGAAGAGTCACTTCAAAATACTTTCAGATTGCATTGTTCTCAACATCATTTCTAGGAAACATAATAAACAGCAAAATCCTGTTTTCTTTAAAGGACTCTGAATATCTGTTGCTAGTCAAACCCTTTCCATCTGCTGAAGTGTCAGAAACTCAGTTGTCTTTGAGGGAAAAATACAGCTACACAGGCAAATAAAAGTTTGTTTGTTTTAGATAGGTTACCTGCATTTCTCACATGGCACCCTTTATTAACATGCCTTCAGATTATTTTATTTTGTTTCCTGTTTTGGGACTGAACTTTCTAAACAGTTACTTGTCTGTCAAAGTCATAGTCAGTGACCTTACATCTCCTGTGGATTTTTCTTTCTGTGATTCTAGGTCTTTTGGTCTGAAGAAAAAGACACCCTTTTCAACATTGCTGAGGTATGTATTTTCCTTTGTGATAATCATAAGCTTTTTTTGGGGGGGATGGGGGTAGAGGAGAATGATGAATAAGACTACCATCTTTGCTTTAAATGGACAGTGTTTTGCTACTTCCATGCACAGATGGCTGGTCTGAGACAGCTAAGCTTTGTTTCCAGACTTTGGTATTTTATTGCTGAAATGGTGCCCTGTACCCCTAGAAGTCAGGACAGCAAAAGCTCAAATAGCTCATCCAAAATCCAAGATGTAAATCTCATTGTTGTAAACCTAAACATGCTGACCAACAGGATTTCACAGACAAGAAGTCTGTGGCTGTATGAAGAATGGTATCCTATTCTCCTGTTCTGCTTTCTGTAAATGCAAGATCAGATAGTCCTTGATTCAGTTTGAAGCTAAGCTTATTACTAACAAGAAGCTGTAGCCTATCTCACATCTCAGCATGTGATACTCAGTCTTGATCAGAGATATCACATGCTGGAATCCACTGCAAGTTTTGCTGATTATTGTCTGTATTAAGATAGGGACAGCTGTAATATACTTCATTTTATTCATATCGCACAGACTTCTAAGAAATTGCCAATTCAACCCACAGCCAGGCAAAGATCTGGCATTCTGACACTACCCCATCAGAAATACCTGGGCATGCTGATACCACCCACAAACAAGAAGGCATATTTGCTACCTTCCTGTGAATTTGTAACTGCTGGAAGTAAGAAGAGAAAGATCAGAAGTAAAGCTACAGCACCAATACTCAGATCTTTAGTGTAACACTCAAATACTATTGTAAAGTAAACTCACAATTGTAGGCAAGTAGGAAAAAGCAGAATGTAAGTGACTGACATGGCTTTTGAGGCCTGCAGGTGTAGAAAGGAGCAATCTCCAAGAGTCACTAATTTTGTTTAGTAAGGATTCATGTTTCTGATTCTGAAATATGCTTAAAATAAAAGAAAGGGCTATACTGCATGATAGTTTATGATTTCCATGTATAGATCTACTACAGCCAACAACACTGCTACTGGTAGAAAGTGTAATAAGACAAAGTGATTTGAGGCAAAAGCAAAAGTTTTACAGAATCATTGGTGTTGCTGTGTATATGCTTATATTGTGCTGCTCTGTATGCTTCTATTTAACACTGCGTATGAGAATTTGTGTGTTTTCTAGTTAGAGGGAAATAAACAGATATTCTGGCAGTGCCAGTTTCTATCATGCAGTAACTGGTGTGACTGTGTCTAGAAAAAAAGAAGTCTCCCACTGATCTCAGAGTTAAATTTCTGAGAGTTATATTTCCAAATTACTTGACCCACTAGAATTGAGCAGATGATGCCTACAGATTGAAGCATACACCTTAACTATTTATAGCCTAAATATTATTGTAAGGTTTAATGGTATCAATGTTCAGTGTACTTGCTTGCTCCACTCTGAGTAAAAATATAATTTCCTACTAGTGAAACAATGTCAGATATTTCCAACCTAGCCATTCTTAGCATTCAAGCCCTAAATATCAATTTAATAAAGATTGAGTATGACAATGAATTTTGCAATTCATATAGTAAGTAATATCAACATTAGTATAAATAACGTATGTCTGTTCATATTTAAATGACAACCTTGCTTATCTTGCACAGCCTCTCAGACATAGGATATTTACATGAGATTTGATCTATGTACTCAAAATCAGTTTGCAGATCCTAGTCCCTAGGAATTTAACTCATATTGACATGACAACTGTATGTGCAGACTTGCCACTTGATATTAAATAACAAGCTTAGCCTGGAGATGTAGGTGTCTCCAAGCAGTTGAATAAACCAACCTCAAACAGTGATTAGGAATTTATTTCCTTTATGTTCCTAGCCACCTAAACCAGTATGGCACAAATCAATATGCCCTTTGAATTGATACTAATTACATTTAAATCAATTTACATAATTATCTGAGACTTTTTAAAAAAAAAGAAATTATTTGATCTGACTTTAGGCCACTAGTTTAAAGGCCTTGAATACTTTTCAGAAAACCGACTCAATGATTTTTGATTTTAAATGTCATACTTTTGGACTCACTTTGGATGTACTTTTGAACCACACACTTTGAGATGCTTTGAAGATCCTCACCTGAGAAAGTCCTGAGCAATGCTTAAGCATTTGGGATGTTTTTGAGAGCTTAACACAGTGTGACTCAAGACACAGGCATTCAAAACCTCTGAAAATCTTGCCCTTAAAATGCACATCAACTTTCAGCTGATAAGTAGTGGCACATTTTACATAATGTAGAGCCTGCACAGAGCTTAACCCCCGCATTCACTTAACTATTTTCCTGCTTTCTATATTATATATTATACAAACATTTAATATTTTTGAATATTATTTTGAATAGGTTGAAATTACTGGATTTGAATATTGAATATTGAATATTACTCACAGACCTTCTACCTCCTTAGCAATATATAAAAACAAAATTATTTGAGGAAAAGGGGCGAAAACCCATTTGTTTCACCTGTTCCTAACCTCACTGTCAGTGAAAGGAAAAGCAAGAACTTGACAATCTCCTTTAGTGGAGTTTGGAGTATCTCACCTTAGAGCACCAGCAATAACACCAAAAAACGTAATTCACTGACTTTGATGATGCATAAATTAATATTTTAGATGCATATGATTTTACTTCAATGCAACAATCCATTCCCTAGTCTTAATTTTTAAGGTGCTCAGTGCCACAGGAAAAATAGAAATTGAGTAAATTAGGAAAATTATATTAGAAACAAAATTCTAATTATCTAGCCAAACTGCACACACACAATCAGGATTCAGATGTTTGCCAAGACCATTATTGGTAGTGTAATTGCCACATATATTTGTGCAGCTATAGTAGACGCACCTTGATGAAGTCTAGAAAATTACACTAATGAACCTTTGAGTGATTTACTAAGTCACCCTGGAAGGTAATTTAGTAATATGCTCATAAAGAACTCTTCATGCCAGTTGTTCTACACATCACAAGAGTGTTTCCAATAATGTACAGAAAGACACTTCTTAGAAATGAGGTTCACATTTCAATAACTACTGATCATTTCCAAAGTAACTGAATTTAGAAGACAGCATTTTTACTTTCCTCTTTATAATAATGTGGGTACCTCAGAAATACCGACACTTCCACACATATCTGATTAAGCAGGAGTATTACAAATTCAACATCCTTTGAAATTTGCATTATATCCACAGTTATGGCCTTTTATGAATATCTGCAATCCTGCTATCCTAGATGTTTGCATAAGACATTGCTTAACTTTAGAGACATTGGCTAGTAGCATTGAAAAAAAAAAAAAGAATTTATTAGTAGATCAGAGAAACTTGGGTTAAAAAATCCTTTGTTAAATTTTAGTAAAAACTACTTCCTTTCTGCTACAGATTGGCAATAAGTCACAATATTAATAATTTTCCAGTTTAATTGCATGTGTGTGTTATTATTAAAAGATAATTATATGATAGTCTAAACCACCTATGGTACTATTCAATAATTGTTTTGTCATTGTATTTCCAACAGCATATTTCCTAGGCATGCTTTATCTAAACTTTTCTGTAATAAAAGATAATAAAATTGAGAAAAATATGAACACATTAGAGTCTCCTGAAGCTGCGTACAGCCTCACATACATGCATACAGAAAAGCAGCAAGTAGCTCAGGTAAGAACAGTCTTCTCACGGGAATCTACCATAAAAAAATGTACTTTTTTTGACAAGAATTAGCAGTTTCATTTTACTTTCCAGTGACCTCTCTGGCCACATCAGGAATAACAATGACAGATTTGGGTAAGTCATTGCAGTCATCTCAACTAGAAACATGTTTATCAAAGGATTGCACATGGAAGGCAAAGAATCATGACAAAAGCTAGATTTGATAGGATTTAAAAAAAAAAAATCATATTCTTCTGTGCAAAAATGCTGGCAGAGGAAAAATGTTGTGAAAAATTCATGATAGAGCAATTACACTGTCCTATATCAAAACCCAGTATTTTTGTCTTGTTCATGGAAGAAACAGAAATTAGATATTTGGAACAGCCAATCAAAATAACAGTTCATAGAATATTTTCTGAAATTACATTGTTCTGGATAAATATGAAATAAGTTTTTCTCCTCTCTAGAGACAGTTACATAAAACTAGCTATAAAAACACAAAGCTGGTGACCTGTCTTTAGGAGCCAGTTCCTGGAAGCAGCATACACATGAGGTACTGTAACGAGACATGCTAAGAATTTTGAAGGGTTCCAGAGGGAGGAGGGAGCTGAGATATGCTGCCTCTTGAGAGAAGCAGGCCATTTCTTCATTTTGCTGAAATCATTAGTCACACAGAGCCTCATTTCTGAGTGGGATCTGCAGCTATAATTAGTGCTGAGACTCTCATTTGCATTCTTGCTATAAAAGTTAATATTTTACTTGTCAAATAACCCATATGGATTCACTTTTAATATTAAAGGAACTGCTATTCATAATACATAAGCAGAAGGCTTTATTACACTTATTTATGCCTCATACCAGGTATATTTTGTGTTAGAATAGTGAAATATGACTTATTAGTACAGTTGTGAATCTTTTTGTTAATTGTCTGATTATAAATGTGTTTACACAATTTTAGTACATTCTAAATCACTGTAACAGAAATATACCTTTTTTCCCCTTTGCACAATTTAGCCTCACATTTTCTTGTAAGTATCCTGTTGTTATTGCAAGTGATGCAAAAAAATATTTTAAACTCTTGAGTCTCTGCAGAAGCATGAAGACTACGTCTGAAAGTGGATCTCACCTCCATGAAGATCCACGGCTTCAAATTGCTAAACGCACAGGCCTCAGAATCTGGGTACTAGAAAATGTCACGTAAAATGAAACCTATTATTGTTAAAGAGCTTGGTGTACAACCCCTCACATATTTTGAGCTTTGCTTCCATAAAGCCAAAGGTAAACCAGCCAGCTTGGAAGTTGTAGAAGACCCTTTTGCATTGGTTTCACAGGGCCCGGGTTTTTGGTAGTGGAGGGGCCACAGAGATGGCTTCTGTGAGAAGCTGCTCGAAGCTTCTACCACATCCAGCAGAGCCAATCCCTGATGGCTCTGAAGATGGATGTGCTGCTGGCCATGGCTGGGCCAATTAGAGATGGAGGTAACACCTCTGTGACAACATATTTAAGAAGTCAAAACATAAGATGGTGGCACAGTTTTAATTCCCTTAGGAAGTGAGAGTATGTGAGAGAAACAACAATGGAGACACCAAGGTCAGTGAAGAAGAAGGAAGGGGAGGAGGTGCACCAGGCACCGGAGCTGAGATGTCCCTGCAGCCTGTGGTGAGGAAAACGGGGAAGCAGCATCCCCCTGCAACCATGGGGTCCCACGGGGAAGCAGAGATCCACCCGCAGCCATGGGGAAGGTGCCCACACCGGAGCAGGGGAATGCCTGGAGGGGGCTGTGGTCCGGTGGGAGTCACATGGATAAAGAGGCCTTGCTCCTGAGTCAGAACAGCCCACCCTTGGAAGGACTGCACTCTGTGGCAGTGACCCACATCACAACAGTTTTGAGAGGACTGTTTTCCTGTGGGAAGAATTCATGCTGCAGGAGTTTTGGGAGGACTGCCACTCATGAGACCAGACCCATGCTTGAGAAGTTCACAGAGAACTGTCTCCCATGGGAGGGGAACCGCACTGATGCTGCAGGGAACTGGCCCCTTCTCCCTGAGCAGATGAAGAAAATCCTGGTTGACGAACTGACCACAACCCCCACTTCTGTCTCCCTGCACCATCAGTGGGAAGGAGGGAGGGGCTGGGGGGAAAAAGGTGTTTTAAGAGCTTATTTTACTTCTTATTATCCTCCTCTGATTTTGTTAGCAATAAATCCACTTAATACCTTCAAGCTGAGCCTGTTTGGCCCTTGATGGTAACTGTTGAGAGTTTTCTCCCAGTCCTTATCTCAACTCTATGAACCCATCATTAAATTTTCTCTTCTCTGTCCAGCTGCGGAGAAGGAGAGGGTGAGCAAGTGTCTGTTCGTGGGTGCCTGGCATCTGGCCGCACTAAAACCACCACACCTCTCAAAACCAATCTGTGTGTAACTACTTGTTAAAGGATCCTAAAATTGCAGTTAACATAAATCCTATGGAAACACCTGTGTCATCCATATGAATAGCAAATGAATTCTTTATGATCACTGCTATTACAATGAATACTGACTGAATTCCTTATGATCACTGCTGTTAAAAAGAATATTAAATGAAAGAGTCCACCTAGCATAAACTCTGGCACAATAGCAAGAGTTGTTGTTAGCAATTGTTAACAAGAATAACAATTATTACATGTAATATAAATGCAGAAAAATCAACAGCAGCCTGGTAATGTATTTAGAAAAATGAACAAAGAAAGACATTATAATTTCTGATTTCTTTTAAGAGATGGGATAAAAGTAGTGCCTGAGTACTATGCACTGCTTTTCATTCTGGCAGTCTTAGATTTTCTACATTATTGTTCTACGCAAAACTGTCAAAGTCATCTTCCTCAGTTCAAACGTACTTGTCAGAGTGACTGAAGGGTTAAGACAAGAGAAGCATAAAAGACAATCAGATAGTAGTACAGTGTGCTTAACGGGACTGTTGGTAAGTTACTATTTGTACCATTTCTATTGGCCCTACAAGATGGAAGTCTAGTTTTTAGATATTAATGTACTCAATATATGGTAAGCCACTTCTTGGCAAGGTTACTATGGTCAGGAATTACAAATACAGTAATTAGCAGTGAGCATACAGATCTTCATAGTGCAGACCACAAGGCCATAGTGCTCCTCAAGGCCATTGTTTCTTTGGCTGGAGGCAGGAAACTAGAAATGAAGCAACAACTATTTTTCTTCATAGAAGAAAGGCTAGGCCCCTGAAAGTTTGAATCAGTGTGGTGACAGTTGTCTTTCCAGTATAAGGGAGTCTAGCAACTGGTGCTAAGAATTGTAATGTGGAGAAAGGAAAAAAAAAGCTTGAATTTCTTAAAGAATTTTGAAATATATTCCTGCTATAATCATAAGATAGCTTCTTGTGCTTTAGAAGTTTCCACCTTACAGTTTTGCTCAGGCTTTTTTCTCCTCTGCTGTGGGTCATGCCATAGAAGTGTGACATCCCATGCAAGTGCTTCCATGAGGCTGCATGAAAGCGGTGTGCATTCTTGCAGTGTGCCCACAGAAATCTGCCTCCCTGTATTTAAAGACCTTCAGCAAAGAAATCAAATACAAAGAGCTGATATACTGCATGTGCAATAATGATACGTTGCTCTTATTAATAATACTGTTGCTAAATATGGATGGCACTTAGCACAAGATAAGAGGATAAGTACAATGCCTTGATCATTTTGCAACCTGAGAAGTGAACACTTGATTAAGTTACAATAACTTAACAAATCACTCCCACATCAGCCAAGTTATCTCTATCCTGTATGTACTCTCAGACAGTCTTAGAGAAGCTGATCTGTATATTGATTTATGACTTTAACTCATATTTGGGGTGAACTAAGGTGTTCAGTTGCCTCAGATTAGCTAATGGGCAGTTTCTTCGAGTATTATGATGATTCACATTGCAAAATCATAATATCAATTCTAATTTACAAACTAGAAAGTCTCTATCAAAAATGTAAAGATAGGCTGAGTAGTTTACATTCCTAGAATACTTATACTCAAAACTAAGATAAGCAGAAAAATTATATCTCATAAAAACATTTAATGTGGCCGGATGTATAGCAAACAGGCCATTGTTGATACATGATATTGAGTCACTGACATCAACTGAGCTCATTATTTTCAATTACACTCATTAATTTGCAATATTAACACCCACTGAAATGGTGGTAAGATGTCGATATATTTATTTGTTAATTACTTATGCTGATTTTGTATAAAAATAGAACAAATAACAATGTAAATTGGTAAAATAAATACTAGTTAGCAAATCATACAATCAAAAGAAATAAAACTTTTAAAAACTGTGAGGGTGACAAAGCACTGGAACAGGTTGCTCAGAAAAGTTGTGGGTGCCCCACCCTTTCCACATGTTCAAGGGCAGCTTGGATGGGGCTTTGAGTAACCTGGTCTAGTGAAAGGTTCCCTGCCCATGGCAGGGGAACTGGAAATAAATTATCTTTAATGTCTTTTCCCACTCAAACCATTCTATGATTCTATGAAAAATTGAGTAAAATTCATTAGAATATCAAAAGACTAATTCCACAAAGGGACTTAATTACTAATATGAGGGCAAAGGATTACTCTGCTGGAACCTCATCTCTAGGCACCATGTTTTCCTTTTAACAGTACCCCAAGTATATACTGGTCTGCCTTGGAGAAAACTCAAATGCATTTTACTACTGTCAATCTCAAAGAATAAACAGGAATATAGAAAGGTCTTTCTCCATCTATGTTAAGAGAAAGATATGTTCTGATGAGTGCTGTTGGAACATTTCAACAGATCAGACTGAACACAAAATAAAGGCAGTTTCTCCGTTTATGGCATAGTTTACCCAGGTATTGCTGCTGTTAAACACTATCCAGCCAGGATATTAGCCCTTTGACACAGGTGTTCAAATTCATATCTCCTCATTTTAATGGTATTCTAAACACAATGTGTGTTCTCAACCTCTCATTTTGAAGTTGACTAAATCTGTATGACATACATAAACAGTCTTCTCTTGGGAAAGTGAATGACATGTGAAAATGTAATCTGGTAACCTGAACATTTATTTAGGAATGGGAAAAGCTAAGATTCAGTTCTCCTCCCAAGATTTTTTTTTTTAATCTTAAGAACCATAATTGTTTATTAAAATAAAAAAGGTCCTTGCTACACGAGTTCCCAAACTTTTAGATATACCTCACAGAGCCAAGGTAGCCTGAATTCTTTTCTGCACAATGAAAATATTTTCATGGGAAACACAAACCACAGCACAACTCTCAGCCTGATATTAATGGTTAGAATAACTTCTGTGTGAATCAGAAACATAGATATAAATCCACTATGGCAAAAGAAATTACATTTGGAGTATTCTGTGACTAATCCACCTTGTGTAAAGGCCATGCTGTTGCTCCATCCTCTTCTGGTAACAATCCCTTAAAAAGTGACCTTGACTGGTTTTCTGTAAAGAAAACATTTAGGCATCCTCATTCAGGGGAAGTTTCTGTAGCTGACTTGTAAAAAAGGATGTGTGATTCTCTGATGTTCTGAGAGACCAATATATTCTCTAATTGCTGTCTGCTGGATGCTGCCCATTCAGTCTACTGCTGTTTGGGACTCTTCTCAGGCATCTAATGCTCCCTATACAAATGTAGGGAGTCTGATGCCCGGGAAGAGTCTTTTGATTCTACTCATTGTAGCACTTGAATCCTTTAACAGGACTTACTCTAAATGTCCAAATCACTTTGAAAATAAGATTTTGATGTCTGAGCCACCCAGATGGATTAACATTTTATAACCACTAAATCCTATGTTTAAAAATTTTACTTCACTATCCATCGAGCTCCACAGGAAACTGTTGCTGTTCTCTGTAGACAGTGGTCAAAAGGTTCACGTTTTTATCCAGTAAGTTACCTTTTAAATGTGTATGAAACGATAACAAGTTGGTAAGCATACTTTTCCCTCCGGAATCTCATCTTTTGTACTTTGTGATTGTTTCGTATCTGACCCAGTCTGTCATATAACATAATGTGAAATTCTGTTATCTTAATAAAACCCATCAAGGAAAATGGGCAGGGTCATAGCAGTATTTTCTGAAAGCAATCAATAGCTTCACTTCAAGCATTTTAGGGCAGGTTTTTCATTCTCAGACTAAAAAATCACACATTTCGTATGAATACAGCATGTCTGAAACTGTTGGAATTGTTTTCAACAATAGGAACAATTGAGAAAATTTAGAAATAATTTAAGTGATTTCTAAAATAAAACTTCATATACGGATAGATGACACAAAACACACAGCAAATCTTTGTTGATGATCAATTATGATTTGAAAATTATGGAAATTCTGAGAGCAGAAGTCCTGTGAGATTTTATTATCTTCTGGTCTCTAAACAAACCTGTGGTGATACCTTTGCTTTTATGAGTTCCAAACCTTGCTAGGTAAAGTGGAGTAATAAATATACTAGGGTTTTACAACTTTTTCAGCTACTCATTTCTGAAAGAATATTAACTGGGAAAAGCCAGAAAAGCTGTAACATAAACAATAGATCTCTTCACTTGAAATCTGATTTTACACTTGTGCTGTCTTGCCACAGTAAGCAATTTATCAACTTTCTTTTTTAATTAAATATGGTTGGTGAGCTTGACCTGAAAGTCATTTGCCTGTTTTTATATAAATATCCAAGGCAGATCTCTAAACCTGTGTGTTTTGAGCAGCAAATATTTAATAAGCTGCCTAACACAGGTGGTATTCTCAAAACATTTATCAAGAAAAAAAATGTTTTGCTTAACTTCGATGTTAACAGAATAAATACATAGAGAAAGAAGTGGTAAACAGAAAATAGTATGCCTCTTCTTGACTCAGCTATAATACCCTGCATCAAGTAAATGTACTCATTTTCTTCTTTTCATGAAAGCTTTTGCTGTCAGTGTTCCATATAAACTGTTCTGCAAGATGTTAACCTGGATTTCTTTTTGGATCAGAAAAGGACTACTCATTATCTAATCAGAAAATTTTGAATGCACTTCTTTATGCCTGAGAAAGATCATTTCAAAAACTCCGGTTGTATCTATAGTAAAGTCAAAAGCAAAGCTGACTATTAAAAATCAGGTCCTTGTCTTTCACAGCAGTCACACCTGCAGGCACCCTTGGACTCTGAATGTCAAAGCAGGGAGTGAGGAAAGGAGCCTCCCTGTTTGCTGGTGCCCCCCGACAGGCCTGCCTGACAGCCCTGCACCAGCCTTCCCACTGGGCTCAGGGGGTTGTGTGGCTGTGGCTGGCAGTGCTGTCCCTGCCCTCTTCATGGGCTTTAGGGGTATTGCCCCACACTCCTGAACCAGCAAGGTAGCACTCTTTGCTGAAAACAAGGTGAGGGCTTAAATGGAACAGAAGACCCCAACTCAGTACCTTGAAAACAATTTCTACCTCAACACTGAAGCACCTAAACTATATGAGGCTTGAGTTTTTTCCAATGACTTTCATGTATCAAGTGTAAAAAGTCTTTATAAGGATGTATTAGAATCTCAAACTTTCCATGGAACCCCACCAGATCAGTAGGATACTGTTATTATCTCCCAAATCAACTGCTTCAGTCTTGAACTGTTTTCACTGCAGTGAAACAAGCCATAAAAGAGAGCTGTGCCCCCTTCCTCACCCGTGTTTATGTTCAGGATTAACATGAGAGGAGACAGACACAGAAAATGCCCTTGACCTAAGTTCCTGGGAGTTCCTTGCTTTCAGACTGCATCTTTCCCTATGCCCAGTGAATTCCTTAATAGTGGCTGCAACTGCTACAGTAGGTGAGTTAGTTCTGTCATTACTGAACTAAGGCCATCAACATTTTCCTTGACTCACATACCCACTGCAAGATTCACTCTGAGTAAAACTTGCTTAGACCAGAAGATCAGGAGTATTTTACATGAGTCTAAACAATATAAAGAATGAGATAAAGGAATAGGATCTACAGTTACCACCAGACAGAAGAGTATCAGGGCAAAAAATGGTCAACCGTGGACTGAGATTTCATACAATCTGGTGTATAGGCACAGCCACTGAATGTATATAATACGGAGATTCTAATGTTGCCTGTCTCTGTTTTGGGTCGTAAGAAGAGTTACCTGATGCAGTCACTTTCAGGTTTGTTCCCTCTATCCCGAGAGATGTAGGTATGGGAGCAGTGAGCAGAGAGGTATCTGGAAGTGTATTGCACTGAAGACCATGAAAAAGAGGTAAGACTCTCCATGTTATCATACCTTAAAATTCAAATGATACTCGCTTGTCTTAAGGTTTAGGAAGACAAGAGGATAAGCAGAAGATGTGGTAGCATTAGATCTAGTAGTAAAGGATCTCCTCCACACAGAGCTGAATGAAATATTTCTAGAGGAGGAAGGGATAGAGAATATTGTATCTACTGCTAGAAACACCCTGTTTGGTGCCTATTTATGATTTTATTCCAAGGTACCTAGGTTTTCCCCCAACAAGAAATAAAGTTTAACACAGACTTGTAGTTTCAGGTTTTGTGACCAGATGTTTGGAAGTTAGGCACCAGGGCTCCTAGTGCTGTAGCAGCAAAGTCTCTTTTCGGATATAGCCCTAGCTGAAACAGTGAATGTATGTATGAATGAAAAGATTAAATATATTAATTTAAAAGCTCTGAGTCATACAGTAAAGAACCTTTCCATAACTAGGGGGAAATGCTGATATTTGGAGAATAATTTTATTTCCTAGAAGACCTCAGAGCATTAGAAAGTCATGACAAATGAAGAATATTTTAATCAAAAAGTAGCTGTTTCTGTCAAATTCTGTTAATTTTGTTTTTGTTATTTTTCTCACATAAAACCAAATGTCTACTGAACTTATTTTTATATATACTATTTAATTGTTTTCCCTTGAAAATGAATATGTATTTTTTGCTCTGAAACTCAGATAGTTAGGAATGAATATAAAGATTCTTTAAGAATTTAATATCATTTTTATTTGATTTAAGTAGGGGTCTGTGAAATTAGTGACTAAGGTTAAGCCCTGAATAAATACAGAATAAGAATTTTCTATTTCTAAGATTATATATATGTATAAACAAGTAATCACCTAGGTTTTCTACCTCATATTTAGCAAAACCTGTACACCTATAAAGGAATAATACAGCTTATTATATAAAATATTGACTTGGGACTCATAAAATATGAACCCTAGATCAAAATTCAGTCACATACCTTTTTTAGATAAATTATTGTGTTCTCTATGTCTTTTTTTCCCCTTGTCTGTATAGTTAAGCTTTCTTATTATAAGTTCCTTGGCACAGGAAGATTTTGTCTTCCATTAGCGTGCCTAAGAGAACAGTACCTTAATTTTGACTAGAATGCCTGGGTCCTACTGTAATGAAAACATCATCTATTTTCCTGGTTTACAGTAAAAACCCTTGAGGTTCTGTAACATTCTTCAGGTTACTGGGACCTTATATCCTTTGTTTCCCTACAATGAATCACAACATTAAAATATTATTTACCCCGAACTATTAGAAATACTGCAGACCATGTCCAAGAGATGCTTTTACTATGGTATTGTGCAAACTAATAATATTATTTGTTTTCTTATATATGTTATTTGTGTTCTAAAACATCTTTGCATCTTGATGTTTTAAAATGCTGCTTTCCTCTGGGCTGATGACATCAGTTTATTTCCTTAATAATTACCAATTTGTTTTCTTGCTTAGTATATTGGATTACTGTTTTATTTAGTATTTGCTACTATGGTTTCGTATTTCTATATTAATTATTCTGCATTTTCCTAGCAAAATTCTGGGGGTTTTTTGCTAAACAGAAGGGTACAACACTGTTTGAATGTTAGCACATTGCTTTGCACTTTTTGCTGTGCTTTTACATGCTGCATGAGCTACAAATTCTCTCCCCCCACCCTGTACATTCAGACATACATTATCATGAACAATAAAGGGCCCAACACTGACTCCTCAGAAACTGCCCAGATTTTCCCTTTGTGGCCTAGTTAAGCTAGTTTTTCATACCACAGTTTCTTTGTTTTCATTATGATTTCTCTTAGCCATTAATCTCAGATATGGTGCCTGACAAGTAGACTGCATACATTGAATTTCCCCTATCTACAGTGGCAGTAATATCTTCAAAGAACTTCATCAGGTTAGTTAAGCATGACCTCCCCTGACTGAATCTATGCTGGTTGTCCTTAATCGAACGCGTTTTCAAGCTGTTGTTTCACACCTCCTTATGATAGTTTAATTTTCCTCACAACCCTTGTTAAAATCACTGATGTATATCACCTCAGACTCTCTTTCAGCTTTTTTGAAGATTTGTTTCCTTTTTTTCAATCTGAAAAAAAATAATTCCTAGACAGATCAATTTTGAATTGTGTCAGTAAATACACTTCTGTCCCTCTGGGTTCCTTACTAGCTGTTTAAAGGTTGGTTTTCAAAACTGTTTTGATTAAAAAAAAAAAAAAAAAACAAAAATAATAAAATCATGCATTTTTTTGTTTTGTTTTTGGGGGGTTTTTGTACTCACTTGCATGTGCTATTTTGTTACATGTAGCAAAACAGAACAAACTCTAGTTGTCAATATATAGAGTGATAAAACTAAAAATATATTGGTCACATTAGATTCATGGAGGTGGGGAAGAACTTTCCAGGGTTCCCTACTCCTTAGACCAGTGAATAGCTATCAAAAGCTATTCTAAATGCATTCTGCTATTTAGAGGGAGCCAAAATGCAATGTGTCATCCTGGGGGAAATGGACTTGGTGATAAATTTACACATTCGTATCGTCCGGTCTCGATTACGTGACTCCTTGTGTTTTGAGGTGAAAATGCATGTAACGTTGCATTTGATAAGCAAGGTAATACACTGCCAGCACATCGCTCCAGTATTTCAAGAATCCCTGGTGGAAAGTCGAGGTCATGGACTTGAGCTGCTGAACTTCAATGGATTAGGGTGAAGTATTCCAGCCATGGCATCTTGCTGTGTGGCAGGAGCTTGTCATGACTGCTGCACTTACAAACAAAAGGAAATATTTTTACATTATTAGAAAAAGGGACAAAACATGAAGAATATTGAATGGTAACTATGGTACTATCTCCACAAGAGATTCAAATCACTCAGTTCTTTCTCTCTGAGACACACGTGCACACATGTATTTATACTATATTCATAACCATGGTAACTGGGCACCTTAAGACTAATGCATGTAAATTTCAAAGGGGAGTGTTATATCTAGAACTAAACTTTTTCATCTCTCAAATATCAATGATGATTCCAGCAGAGACATGGCAGATATAAATTAATAGGCATTGCAAACTTTTTACTAGAAGACAGGAAATATTTTGCCTAGATTTTAAATAAATATGAACCACAGGACAAATTAATCAGTCTTGCTGATAGTAGTTTACTTCTCTTTGTAAGACTGTAGATTTATGTGACAGGCATAACATGGTGATTGTTAAGTTCCTAACGATAAAAGCTATTGATTATTTCCTGAAACGAGCTAAAAATTTCCTGAAATGAGCAGCATTTCTTATCTTTTAGGTGCTTACTGGCAAATGAACCTCAGAGCAGTATTCCAAGCTGACTACTTGCAATTCCACTTTTCACAGAATAATTGAATATTCACTGAGCAAGACAGAAACCCATCCAGAAGCACGACTCTGATGTGGCAATTAATGCCCTTCATGTAAGAGGGGACTAGTAGGTGTCCAGTTACTGTTCCAGCAGCTTTTTAAATATTTAATACAGATTTCCTTTAAGCGAGGTTTGGCCTCCAAAGGAAACTTTAACTGAAAACCTTCATGGCACCAACAAAGGAGAGCCTAGGGCAGTCACAATATATGCCAGGAAGAAACAAAAGAGGATGAGACATGCTTTAGCTTTCTAAGGGAAGAGGTAGCTGAATGTAGATTTTTCACAATCTAGTTAAGTACTCCAACTGTTAAATTACTCTCTCTACTGTCAGAAAATAAGAGGGCACCACTTCCACCCCCAGGAATATCTTATATAAGGCCAAAGTTGGCAGGTGCACTTAAAGACAGCCAAGCAGTTTTATTCCTATGGAAGAGCATCTATATTAAAGATTACAATGCCTGTTCAATAACAGTTCTATACAAACTGACACAGTATACAACTATTCTGAGTATGCCAAGAAATGTAATTTTAGGCTCAAATGATAATTTCTAATGAAAAATAGCCTGTGTAAATTTGTGTGGTTTGGGGGTTAAAGCAGCTGTTATCTTCACAATAAAGGGAAAACCTGATGCTTGAATTCTTCTATGTATTTATTTACCACAGCGTTTCCTGCATATCCATGAAATAAATAAGAAACTGAAGAGTTCAGCACATCTCAGATCCAGCTCTTGAATTTATACATTGCATTCTATTGTATTAGAATAATTATCAGGTCTTTATTTTCTGAGTTGTTTAGGTACATGCACTATATTGTGTACACTAACCAGTGTTCTTCTCAGAAGCTAACCAATAGTTTTGTTTGCACAGGACAGGAGTAATTAATGCCTTCTGTTTCTGAATAGACTCTTATCAGGAATATTCAGAAATTTTCCCTTTCTGAAAATAAAATAGAGTCTTTCAGAATGAAGGAACAAGAACAGTTATGGAAGATTTGCTAACATTAAAGACAGTCTGGTTTCTTCTATCTCATGCTACTCTGTTCACAGTGGTCACTTATGCTCTTGCTGTGTATTTATTTGCATCACTTTGTTTTGTTTTTATGGTGCTTATAGGCTTTTCTACTGACAGTCCTGAGTGGAAGAGGTAGAATAAAGGGGAAAGGCATATAGCCATCTTAAATGCACATAGGAAGGCTGCTGTCTTAGGCAACAAGAGAACAATTCTTTTCCAGACAGTGACAAATTTTCTAAAATGAAGCTGACACAAGAAACCTATTGATTTGAGGTCACAGAATATCTGGCATGTTTTGAGTTTTTAGATACTTAAGTATCCAGGGGCAGAATTTTCAATGGTTTTTGTGGGGGGATTTTTCACAATTTGTTTTAGGTCTGGGTCTTGTGAGGGGGGAAATTGATTGATTTATAAGAATGAAGTGGTTTCAGCATTCTCAGTATAATTGACCTCTTCCTAAACCTTTTCTACTGGAAATTCTTGCAGCATTTCCCTAACCTTCACAGAAACCTAATCCTTCACCAGATCCCATCACTGAAGTTTGTCACAACCCCCACCAGTTTTCACCACACTTTTTCCTTATTGTCCCAGGAAAGAAAACACCATCAAGATATAACCTGTGACCAGTGAAACACTGGACCGCAGATGGGCAAACAGCATGTATGCAAGATGAAGCTACTATTTAGTGCACTTTGTATTATCAGTGAGATACTAACACACTCCACAGAGGTCAACATCGGTGGGAGAGGTGCTTAGATCACTAAGCACCCGGTTTGATGCATTCATTTCCCACCAGGACCTAATTTTCTAGGCATTTTCTCTGTTGTCTGTCCAGAAACCTCTCACAGGGCAAAAGCTGAACATCACTATCATCCACACGGTCGCCATGTACGGTCTTTACTATTTATTGAAAGCAATAAAATAGTATTATGAGAATAAAAACTAGGTAACAGGATTGGGGGATAAGGGGAAGTGGCTGTTTCTAATTAAATACAGACTATTATTCTTTTAAGTGCATCAGCAGCACTGACTACAATATCATGATCATCGAAAATTATGAGAAATGCACTTGAGAACCCTACATTAGTATTGATTGAAGTTAGGTACTCTAAATATCCATATGGTTTTCTTACATGTATGTGGGAAAAGTATGTAATTTGCAGATTCACATAATTCCTTCCTATCTATCAGATGCAAAGTTCTGTGCAGGGTGAAGTATTTCTGAAGAGCTGGAAGTATTCAGTGAAATGAGCAGGTAGAAGCTTCAAAACAAGCAAAATGCAGTATTTTTCTGCACAGCAGGAATTAAATTGTAAAACAGATTGTCAGAAAATAGTGTGGTAGTCTGAATTATGAATAGGTTCAAGAACAGATTCATGAAGGTTAAATTTGTTGATGAATGTTGAACATAGATGCAACCTCTGGCTAAGAGTTCTCTAAACTGGCCAGAGGCTGCTAAAATATAAGCCTGTCTATATTTTGCTTTCTGCATTTTTTTGTCTATGCATTTGCTAGTGGCCATTGTCAGAAAGAGGTTATTTTAGTCTGATTTGATGTGAAACTTTTTGCATTTTTAAATTTGTGAAGATGGAAACAACCAAATTCATAGGATGTACACAAAATCTGGGCACAGTTTATGTCCCTGACTTAATTCTTCAGGTCTTAAGAATGCCCTGTGCCCATCTTCAGCCTTTGTGCTGGTTGCCCCCAGAGCAGGAGTCATCACAGATTAGACCCTGGGCATGTTCTTCCTTGGGAATGTTAAGCAGCCACGTTGGAGAATGATAAAGGAGATATCTTATATTCCTTCAGCAAAAGATGAAATAATAGAGTGACTGGAACAAGAAATATAAGCTCTGCAAAAGGAAAATTCTAAAGAAACAGTAAGGGAAGAAGAAAAAGAAATAGTGTTTAACTATGCAAATTTGATGGTGCCAGCCCTGCCAGTCCTACAAGACAAAAGATATGGTTTTCAGCATGTCAGCATAAAGCCCGTATCAGCCTAGCAGCTGAACTGCCATGCCCGTGAGGGCACCAGTCATTATCTGAGACCACATCAGACCTTCACAGCAGTGGCACCAGAACTTCCAGTGAGGACAATTGCCAGCAGACACTTCTACTTTTGAGATATATTACCAGTTCTGCTTAGTAAGACTGTACCAGTATGCCTGTGTTACTGGTGGCAACAGGGGAAGCTGGTTATGCACTGCTCTCCAGTAAAACAAATAACAGTAATGGAAATCAGAAAAAAAATCTGAATAATGATTGGTGGTTATGAAAGAACTAATCCGGGCTATGTCATTTGTAAAATACAGGGCAGCATGAAGTTCCTGTGGCCTAAGTTTCAGAAGATAAGGTTTTTTGTTTAATCCTAGACATGCAAAAAATAACATTTCCCAGACTTGAGTTTCCTGTCACAATGTTCTCCACGTTGTCCATTTCATCTTCTCTGTGTTCATATAATCCTTTGTATGATGGGTCCCTATACTCTGAGATATACCAGAAAGCAATTTAATAAATCACACCACACATATGTCACTGCCTAACAGATTTTAAGAATAAATATAGACAAAATATCCTAGAAAAAAATTGAGAGGAAGAGGGCAAATGACAACAGTAAGGATTGATTTAAAAAAATAAAATAGTCCTGACTGAAACCCCCATTAAATGCTGTCATATTTTTTCATATGTAGCTTCTTTTTTGAGATAGCTTATCTTCTTCAGTGGCACTATTAAAGAATGTGTCAATGAAATATAAGAATGATTTCCATCAGCTGTCTATGCTGAACACTCATCTTTCACCTGACACAGTCTGTCACCACAATTGCTCATTTTTTCACAGTGGACAGTACATTATCTTTCTAGAATCAAAGAGTAGTTTCTTTTTTTAATTGATTTTTTACCCTCAGGGGACCTGGTTCTCATTCACACTGCTCTTTTGGGACACCACCTAAGACAACAGCAACATAACTGAGTGGATCTGAGCAGCAAACTGCTGTTGAGACAGCACTAAAAAGCTTCTGCTTTACAAAACTGTACCTGGAAGTACCAGTGTTATGTGACCATGCTGGGTTGGCCCTGGCTGGATAGGGTGTTCCCAGCTAAGCTGCTCTATCATTCCCCTCCTCATTTGGATGCAGGAGACAAAATATAATAAAAGGCTCATGGATCGAGATAAGGACGGAGAGATCACTCACCGGTTACTGTCACAGGCAAAACAGGCTTGACTCGGGGAAATGAGTTTAATTTATTAACAATCAACTCAGAGTAGGAAAATGAGAAATAAAACCAAGTCTTAAAAAACCTTCCCCCCACTCCTCTCTTCTTCCAGGGCTCAACTTCACCCCCAATATTTCCTCTACATCCTCCCCCTAGCAGTGCACAGGGACAGGGAATGGGAATTATGGTCAGTTCATCACAGAGTTCTCTTTGCTGCTCCTTCCTCCTCAGGAGGAGGACTCACGCTCTCCCCTGCTCCACCATGTGATCCTTCCCACAGGAGACAGTCCTCCATTAACTTCTCCAATGTGAGTCCTTCCCATAAGCTGCAGTTCTTCACAAACTGTTCCAGCATGGGTCCCTTCCATGTGGTGCAGTCCTTAAGGAACAGGCTGCTCCAGTGTGGGTCCCCTGTCAAATCAAAAGTCCTGCCAGCAAACCTGCTCCAGTGTGGATGACTCTTTCCATGGGTCCACAGGTTCTGCCAGGAGCCTGCTCCAATGTGGGCTTCCCACAAGGTCACAGCCTTCTTCAGGCATCCACCTGCTCTGGCGTGGGTCTCCTCCATGTTCCTCTATGTATCTCCAT
The DNA here is from genome assembly GCA_013398175.1 of Climacteris rufus. NCBI lineage: Eukaryota > Metazoa > Chordata > Aves > Passeriformes > Climacteridae > Climacteris > Climacteris rufus. Next base: position 94,316 of record VZRZ01000216.1, on the reverse strand, counting down.
GGGCTGCAGGGGCACAGCTGCCTCATCATGGGTTGTACCACGGGCTCCAGGGGAATCTCTGCTCTGGCACCTGGAGCACTTCCTACCCCTCCTTCTTCACTGACGGGTGCCTGCACTTTTCCTCTGATGCATTGTCATTCCTCTTTCCCAGCTTCAGTCATCATTGCACAGGTTATGTATCTCTTCTTAACGAGGTTCTCTCACAGGGTCTAGGTGGGCTGAGCTTTGGCCAGCAGCAGGTTCTCCTCGGAACCAGCTGGCATTGGCTTACTGGACATGGGGGAAGCTTCTAGAAGCTTCTCACACAAGCCACCACTGTAGCACGTCCACTACCAAAACCTGGCCACACAAAACCAATACAGAGCATATTCAAAATATTTATAAAATATATCCATCCTGCAAAGATGCAGAGTCTGCAGAGTGACACAATAGCAAAAGAAGTTTAGTACCTATTCTACAGTGGTAAAACTGGGCAGATACTTTTTTCCACCAGAGCCTGCCCACCCTTTACAAACAGACTGTTTCTTAAAAAGAAAAACGGAGCCACAAGGAACTGTACTTAGTTACCATCAATGGGGGATAAATGTAAAAATGATGAATACTCATAGAGGAAATACAAGTGAAGGTGGAACTATTTTTTTTATTTCAGGCCATGGACAACATCCTCCATTATGCAGTATAGCCAGTAGTATGTGAGTCAGTTTCACTCCAAATTCTGATTTGCTGCTGTGTTTAATGTGTGCTTTGTAATCACAAATGTTTTGTTCCAGGCTACATCAGATTTAGACTGGGGTTTTTTGTTTGTTTGTTTTGTTTTTGTTGTTGTTTTAATACACAGAATTAGTTAAGTACAGCAGTTTTAAAGAAAAACAAACTTCAACTTTCCTTGAGGAATCTCTTCTTTCTAGAACAATAACACAACAGTGATAGGTTTGGAAACTTTGCTTAATTCAGATACTACCTGGGAGATAACAGTAGTAAATGCTTTATACTGTTCTCTATTCATTCTCTTTACAGCATTATCTTGCATTCAGATTATGATGAGTTTCAATTGTAAAAGTAAGTACAGTACAAATTTCTTTATGTTCAAACATGCTGAGATCTGCAATTTTCTCTTATGCCAGTGGGAACTGCAGTTATTTGGCACTACAATCTAGGCCCTTGACTCTAAACAAGAAGTACCTTCTGCCCTCATCGCAGCATCCTTAAACTTAACAGTAAAGCTTGCTCTGCAGGTAAAATGAGCTCAGACATGTTTTACTGTTCAGTATGCCCATGTTCTTTGATTCAACAAATGGATCTTCTCTTCCACCAAATATTTTTGAAAAATAAGGTTGTTTTTCCTTCTGAATGCCTATGACCTGATGTATCATAAATATTCCATCCATAAGTCTGTTTCTTTACCAAATATTCATATAAGTATAATTTTTCCTTACACTGTGGATACACTGAGATGCATTACTAATAAAGAGGACTTACAAAGTCAGTTAGGAATTAAGACAGAAATAAAAATCTCTATGCTACATGAAATCTTGAGAACCTATCCTACAGTTCTTACTCAGTCAGCTCCCTTTCTGAAGACAAGGGGATACAAAGGCTCAAGAAAAACAACCACAGTTGTAGATGTTGAAATTATTGTGGTTCAAACTAGCATGAAAATAAAATATCTAGTGCTTTAAAGCAGATATGTGAGGTGAACAGACAGAAGGCTCCATCTCAGTCACCTTATCTATTATATAGAAATGATATATCTACACTTAGCATTTTTAGCAACAGGAACTCGGATTTATGGACACAAGAATAAACACTTACAAAAGATTTAATTAGGTGTCTCTGTTTAAAGATAACTAATAATTTTAGTATATATGACAAACAAGGAAAACTGAATTCACTTTGACAAAACAATTTCTCAATTTTCCTTCTAATGTGATATGACTCATCTCAAATCTTTTGCAAAGCGGTAAACAAACTACACCAACACAGTAGCCATCATCTGCCAGGAACATTTTAAAAAGAAAACCATTACTGAGCTACTTTTCTTGTCTTCTATACAGAGAAATATATTTTCCCAGCAGAAACCACGTTTCACATTATCTTCGTTTTGTTTATTATGTTTTCATCAGCTCTAACAACAATCTAAGAAATACCTCATTAAGCCAGTTATTTATTTCTTAAGAATTAAACTAAAGTAGTTTGGACTAATCTTAGTTCTTTTTCAAAACAGTCTATTTCAATTAAAACAAATAACAAGAGGGAAGTTCAGTTTGATTACTAATGACATTGTACAGGGGACCTATCTTGGATAGCAATTTAAATATGTGGACAACAGCCTTTTGATTTTATTTCTCATTCATTGAACTAATTTTATAATTGTAACTGTAACAAAAATAAAATGTTTAGTCCATCTTTGTTCTATAATCCTTCTGTAATCTAATTACCTCAAAATAACTGCAAGACAAAATATTGTCATGAGGATCAAAATGACAACTATAACCTGGCCTCTGCACTGTTCATTATCCATTCTTATTTTTATGATACTATTTTTTATTATCATATAGTTAATAAATTAAATCTAAGTGTCTTGATAATGCATCTGAAGTCAGCTTCACTGCTAGTGTAAATCATCAGAGATCCACAAAGAAGATTACATGATGTTATATTTTTTGCAATAGTTCTTTGTAGATCTTACAATCTTTTGGGTCAGGCCCCTTACTGTGTTAAATGATACTAAATTGAAAAAAGAGAGCAACTTCAATTTCCAAAATATCCCCTGATTCATCGCTTTAAAGAAATTACTTCGAAGCTTCTCAGGAGTTGACAAGAAAAATCTAAATTGTCATGGCAACATGGGTTGAAGAAATCCTTCTTAGCTGTTTGCATAGATCATCTCCATGTTATCAGTCTGTTTACTAAATGTTGCTAAAGAAAGCAATTAAAGGTTAATCTTTCCTCAGAACCAAATAAATTATATAACTGGTGAAAGCCAGTGAAGTGAGACACATTTCAGATAGGTCAAAAAAATTTGAGGCATCATTTATCTTCAGGTAAATGACACCAAGCTTCAGTGCAGTCTACATGCTGGAGGGAAGGGACAACGCCCAGACAGGACAGAGTTGAGAGGTGGTCCTGTGCAAACCTCATGAAGTTTAGCAAGATCAATTGTAAGGTCTTGCACATGAGTTGGGGCAATCCCAAGCACAAACACAGGCTAGAAAGAGAATGGATTGAGAGCAGCCCTGAGGAGGAGGACTTAGGGCTGTTGGTGGATGAGAAGCTCAACATGACGCAGCAATGTGCTCTTGCAGCCCAGAAAGCCAAACATATCCTGAGATGCATTGAAAGAAAGGGGACCAGCAAGTTGAGGAAGGTGATTCTGCTCCTCTACTCTCTCTCATGAGACCCCACCTGAAACACTGTGTCCAGCTCTGGGGCCTCTGACATAGTAAGAATAGAGACCTGTTGGAGCAAGAGGAGGCCATGAGTACGATCACAGGGCTGGAGCACTTCTCCCATGGAGACAGGTTGAGAGAGTCGGGACTGTTCAGTATGAAGAAGAAAACTCTCCAGGGAGACCTTAGAGCATCTTCCAGTACCTAAAGAGAGCCTACAAGCAAGACAGAGAGGGACTTTTCACAAGAGCATATAGTGACAAGGGAGTGACAAGGACAAGGGAGAATAGCTTCAAACAGAAGGATGGTAGGTTTAGGTTAGACATTAAGAAGAAATTCTTGACTGTGAGGGTGATGAGGCACTGGAACAGTTTGACCAGAGAAGCTGTAGATACCCCATCCCTGAAAGTGTTCAAGGCCAGGTTGGATGGGGTTTTGATCAACCTGGTCTAGTGGAAGATGTCGCTTCCCATCGCAGGGTGGTTAGAACTAGGTGATTTTTAAGGTCCTTTCCAAACCATTCTATGATTCTAAACAGCATTTTTGTGGTCAATTTAATAACAAACTAAGAGTTTGAATTTTCTTTAATGTTATTAGATTAGTTCTAGCATCATCATTTCAATGCAAGTTCTCTGTGTGATATGTGGCTGTAATAAAGGCCAGATTCAAAGTCATTTAAGGTTAATGAGACTTTTTTTGTTCTGTGAGTTCCCCAACCTTTGGATCAGGTCCTAACTGGTCAAAATCTGATATAGAGCAACTCAAACTACTTACTGATGACTAGAGTCTATATCCAACATACCTAGTTCTGCATAGCAGAATGCTTTTTTCCTAAAACTAGCAGGGTTTTTAAAATTAACTACATTATGTACCTGGAAAAAAATTAGAAAATTTCTGTACTTTCATTTATATTAATTAAATTCCATGATAAATCCTGCCCTAATACAGGTTTCACAGGAAAGCTAGACAGAAATATTTGAGTACAGCTCATGATCAAAATGCTACTCCTACTGCCACTGTTGACCTCATAAAATCTATTAACACTACATTCTTCAGTGTTAAAGCCACAGCAAACAATGGGTCAAAGTGTTCACTAAGGGTATTTACATGCCAAGATAAAGAAAATCAATTTAATTTCTGAAGAGAGATATCTGCAAATGCAGAGGGTCATTGATTGTGATATTAGCAGTTGTTTGATTGAACCGAGGTTCTGAAAGTGAATTATAAAACATTTCCCCCTCCCCCTCAAAAACTGCTTGGTATGACTCAATCTATATATTATAAGAAACATCAGCAGGATACCAATAGAGAATCTGGCTGCTGGGGCAAAGCTAAAATAGTGTACTTAGTCACTTGAATGCAGTCAGCTTCTGCATTGATATCCCACAAACATTAGTGAGAACAGTGTGATTTGTCATGACCATTTGTTTCACAAACAGAAGCATGCAAAATTAGTCTAAAATTAAGTTAAATTTTGCTTTTTTTTATTTTATCAAAAGGGCTTTTTCAAAAATTTCGTTGTTTTGCAATCACTCTTTCTTTCCTTGGTTTTTTTTTTTTTTTACCCTCACAATCACCTGCATTTTCTTACTAGGTTCAGGGCAAGGCAGGTTCTGTGAGCTCATATATATTCTTGCAACATCTAGCCACTTGCTTCTCAACATCAGCTGCTTCTTGACAAAATGACCTCCCTGTTCCTCACAGCTCCACCTGCGTTGTACACCAGCAGTGTGATGCGGGTCCCAAGTTACGTGGTGTGTGTTATGTGCACCATGACTTCAGGCTGAACCCTGAGGCACTCATACAAGGCAAGCTCAAGCACAATGCCCAAAGCCAAGCCTAAGATCTCAGCTGTGTATTCTGGATATACTCTGCGAAGGAAACCAAGCTATCCCTTCCATTTCAGGAGCAGACATTGCAAGCACAGTGAGGGCACTTTAAATCCAAGCTACAGCTGGGCCAGTATTTAAAAAAGAAAATAATCTGGTTGTGGTCCCTAATGTGTTTAGGCCCATCGTTGAACCTAAGTTTCAAGTGAAGGCAAGGATGGCTGCACTTTTGTTCCTAGTGCACTGTAAAAATTGCTTGTGTTTCAGCACCAGTGTAAGCAAAATAAAAGTTTGAATATTTGTGTTCTTTTGGAGTTTATATGTGAACACACTATGGCAAGTAATACAGGTCAAAGAAAGTAAAGAATTACTTGTGCAATATTGTAACATGGCTAAATTTGATCTGCAAATCATAGGATGGGTGAGGGAAAGACAGACCCAGATTTATGCTGTGACTAATGTCAAAGGTTTGCTGCATACATCAGAATTATAAGAACATTTCAATAAAAACCCTCAAACATAGGTTTAGAAATTATTGTCTAGCAAAAAAAAAAAAAAAAAGGCAAGGAAAACTATCAGAAGAGAAAGAAGAAATTTAAAAATAAGAAAACTTTCATGTTTAGCAAATTGCATGAAGGAAACATTGCCTAGCAATTGAACACAAGGCACTAAGCAAATCCTGCAAAATGTAATTTTTAAATGCTGACCATATTTCATGCAAATTTGCAAAAAAAACCCACAACATAAAAGTTTTATTCATTATTATTTATTCTGGTCTGTGTCAGCTGCAGAGCTGCAAATGCTTCTTTTGGAAAGCCACTGTACAGCAAAGACATGAATACAGAATGTGATTCTGTACTTCAGTATCCATGGGATACTGTAAGACAGACATAAACAAAGTAAAGACTAAAATGATACTAGGTTTCTCTGTGTATTGTTCTTCATAATTTCTTTAAGGAAAAAGCAGAGAAAAAAATTGAAGTGAGGTAGAGGTCAGACGCTCAGAGATACCAGAGATATTTTTTTAAAACAAATTACTTACATATATACATAAATACATTAATATTATCAAGGTTGGTTGCTCTGATTAACCTGTTTTTCCTTTTTTAAAGTCATTCATGGATGCAAACATTGTCAGAAGTTCTCATCCACAAGAGCTCAAACTAAACAGGGTCTGACTCCAGTATTCAGCTGCAATATCTACTTTGTCTGGATTATTTGGAGTAGTGATTTGTCCAGAAGTTGCCACTTGAGCTATTTCTGAAATCAATACAAATTTCAGTTTTCAGTGAATAGAATTGGACTCTCACAACCGTCTGAATTAGCGTCTTACTTGACAAGGATGAGACAAGAAATTCACTTGAAAAAAGTCAAATCACTATTTCAGAATATGCAGGAATGTATCATTAAAATGCATAATTAAATAATTCAAAAACTGTAAGAAACTGTGATTAATTTTTATGCTGGAAATTAAAGCATTACAATAATTGCTAGAAATTGTGATTTTTTTTTTTTTTTTTTTTTTTTTTTTTTTTTTTTTGCTAAAAGCAGATCATTGATGATATTCTGATTAACCAAGAGGAAATCTGGTTAATCATCAACAATATAAGAGTGATTAAATCTTGCTATGTCCTTTAACTGAATGTGCCCTCCAGGTAAAAAACGGCAAGAAACTATCCTCACTTTCTTTTCTTTTTTTTTTTTCTTTCCATAGAGAAAGAAATGCAGAAAAAATTATTGTCTTTGAGCAAGCAAGACTTGTTATTAGAAATAAGATCCATTATTACTCTTGTAAGAGTTTCCAGTGCATGCATGACTCCTTTTACCATTCAATTACTAAATGCAGACAACTGATATATGTTGCCTTTGGGTACCAATATAACACTAACAATAATGCAAGTAATTTGTGTCAGTAGTTATTCTGCTGAGAAATGCTTATAACAAATACAATGTAGATTTTCTTAAATGCATTAGAAATGCCATATAGTGGAGTGAAGTCTTTCATCCAGCCAGAACAAAGATGTGTCAGGACAAAGTAAGATCTCACAGCTTTCCTCAGGCATTATTGTAAATTTTCCCTATTTTAAAAGTTAGCGGTTGATAAAAATGGTTTAAGGGAAATTACAACTGATGTAGAAAAATAAAACTTCTAAGTAAAAGAAAGTGATTAATACACATTATGAGAATTTCCGTACAATTCTTATTCTTTGCTCACTGCAAAAACTGGAAGAACAGACAATTTATCTCAGTCTAATCTGGCTAATTTTGCAGCCATATGGAGAACTAGAGGCCAGATTCTGATTCTGTGACCCTGATTTGAATCCAGTTGTATGCTTGAGTTTTATTAGAGATCATTTCTCACACTTATGCTACTGCTTCGGTGGATTGCACAGTTAAACCAGCAACTCCCCTTTCCACACTGCATCCCCTGCCGGCTGCAGGCAGCCCGGCACGACGCTGCAGCATCTGTGCTCACATGGAAACCCGTGTGCCAGCAGAATAATGTCATCATGGCCAAAGAGAAACACGACGGTTCAATGCAGATGTGAGCAAGATGAAATTACATCTTATCTTTAAATCCACTGGAGGTTTTATACACTATCAAGCAGTTATTTTTCTGAGGAAAGGTTACGAGAGGGAGTTTAATGTGACAGTGTAGAGATTGTGTCTTGAAAAAGTTGAAAACAGTGGTCCTTGAGGCTTTTCAGCCTTTCTATAGAGCATGATAAATCTTGAATGCATAGCTCAAAATATTTACAGTTTCAGACTGTTCCAAATTTGTTTGGACAAAAGTTTTTATGAGTGCAAATGCTATTAAGTCCCATAGATGTCTTTTTAAAAACGTGCATATATCAATGCATGTGTAATACCACTACCACACCATGAGTAATAATAAGATGAAGAGCTAGCATGTTTGTATAGATAAAGCAGTCTGTAGGAGGAAAAAAATTACAACTGCCCCTCCCCCCACCAAACCACACCATTGTCTGATCAAAATTATACATGTCTGTATAAAGGAACATGAGAGTGAGAGTCTGTAAAATAGACATATTTGTAAAATAGACAACCTGCAGAATGGTTCTTATCTATACAGATCAGAGAAGGTGCTGAAGTGCCCTCACAGATTTCAATAAATCCTGAAGTTCCATGTGTGCTCATGCCTGCGTGTGCCTGTGAACCATCTCCAGCTCCTCACACCAGTATCCTGTTCCACACATACACCCCAGAGAAACTGATAAATCTTTACTGGCTGACAGTGCAAATTCAAACCTGAACTGTGGGGTTCAACAGTCTGAAATGAGTGTTTGGGGAATCTTTGTTGACTTGATACACTCTCCACTACGTTTTATTCCAGATGACCATGTTTCTGTTCCTATACATAGTTAGGGACATCATAAATGTATCTCGATGAAAAAAAAAATGGGACAGATACAGATTTTACCAAAAAGTAAATGCATTTTTACTTTAAAATATTACGTGGTCAGAGCTGGATATTCTCTACTATGTCTTTCTATGGCAAATTCCTCACTGGGCTGGGAGATGGGGAATGCATCCATCAAATACTTGGTTTTGCATCTGGGTATTCAATACCATGCTCTGATGTTCTTTTAAAAATTCCTTTTTTTCAGCTCATTTTCCCCAGACTTGCTTTAGTCTTCTCTAGAAGAGAATGGAGCCTCTCTAGAGAGACCAGCTTCACAGTTTGAAAAGCACTGCTTTGGAGAAAAAAAAAAATTACTTTAAAAGAGACAAACACTCTAAGTCCAACAGGAGTAGGCCTTAAACACAGTGATAACTTTGTGTGATGTAGTTATAGGAATTATTTTGACAAAGTAATAGCAGAAAACAGAAGGTACATAAAATGTTTTGGGGTTTATTTATTTTTTAAAACAAAATCCTAAGCTGTAGATGTGGGAGTCCTTTCACTGTCTGGATTTTTTTTAAGAACAGAAATGTTTTCCCTTTACTATTTCCATTAATCTCAATGATATCTCTGTGCATAAGCCTGCTTATGTACATTTTGTTTGAGGCAATTAGGTGTCAATGAAGGTACTGTATTTAGTTATCTAAAGAGGTCCAGGAAATTACCTTGAAAACATGTAGTGGAACAATTGTAAGTATTAAGCAGTATGTATTTCTACCCCAAAAATAGGTTGTCCACAGAGCTTAGGTCACAGCAGAAAGATATTTTAGTCTTTTTTTTCTTGAACTTCAGTCTGAATTCAGTCTAAGTCTACCATTTGTTCTATACCAGTATGATTTTTTACAAAAATTATACTGATGTGTTTTTTTCTTTTAAGCAAATCAACAGGGGTTTTCATGTTTGCTTTTTTTACACTATAACATATCAGAATTAGCAAATGGCTCTATAAACAAGCTCATCTTAACATGTAGAGCTGCGCACCATGCTGTCTGTCTTGCTGAAGCATAATTGCTATGATAGGGTAGCTTCTGGCAAAGCGGTTCCTTTAAATGACTCCACACTAATTTCCCTTGATGTTTAAAGCGTAATGAACAGGGAAGAATTCCCCAAATGTTTTCCACAACACTCAGGTCCATCAATCAGATGAAATGAGTCCAAAGAAATGTACAGAACTGCACCTCAAGTCTACCACAGTGAATGATGATGAATGTTAATTTTCATCCTTCCTTGTTCCTTAAAAGTTACAGAAAATTGCACTGCAACAAAGGGTTTCCATTTCATTTCATAACGAGAAACAATGTGGAGAGCAACCCACCTGTCATTTTACAGAAAGATATGGGAACGCCTATGGCAACACCTCCAGAAATTCAGCACTTGCTTCTTTTTTTTTTTTGATCATAAAACCCCCAAACCTAGCAAAACCCGTGTGAATTTGTTTGACAGTAACCAAGTGATTTGATCACAAGTGGCTGGTAGAGCAGAGGTCTGAGAATCTAATAATTAAAATTTTATGTGCTCCTGTGGTCTTTATGTTACTAAGGAAGGAGTTCTTTCGCTCTCTGAAGTATAAAGGTAATTTCAGCCTCAGGATTACATTTGACTAAATATAGATGCCTGTGCTCGATTGCCTGGGAAGGTAAATGGGTAGGAATTATGTCAACTGTCCCCGATGGTTCCCCTTCAACCTGTTGTTTGACTTCAATATTAAGTCAGTCTTTAGCCTTTAAGTAGGTGTGTTGCTGCTCCACATTAAGCAGGTATAATTACATTCTGCAGAGCAGTATCAGAGGCAGTGCCCAAACGTTCCTGGCAAAGCCTTTGTATGTAAGCAAAACACGTCGGATCGTCGCTGAATAACGGTGATCCAGCCTCCAGCTTCTCGTATGTGCTGTCAGCCATGAAAAGAAAACACTTAAATGTCAAACGACATACCAGCTACAGTGTATTTAACAAATGAGTCGTGGGTGACGGCCCGCCCCGGGAGCGGCGTGGTCGCGGCAGCCGCTGCCCCTCGTCCCGCGGTGGCCGGGCCCCGAGTGCGGCCGCCGGGGCAGCTCCGCCGCCCGCCTGGAGCCCCTGCCCGGGAGTGCCCGGGGCAGCGCCGGGGCGCCCGGCACGTGTGCGGGCTGGGAGCGGCCCCAGCCCCGGGCGGGCGGGGACCGGGGGAAGGAGGCACCTGGGGGGTGTGGGGGATGCGGATGCTGGAAGTTTGGGTAGGGCGGCCACGCCGAGAAGCCCCCGCCCGACCCGGGCTGCGTGTGCTGCCGGGCACAGCCCCATCTCCGTGAGCCGCGGATTCACAGCCCAGGAAAGCCGTGCGCCTTTCTCCTCTCGCTCCCTTCCCACGGAGGCAGCCGGGTGGCGTCGCCCGGTGGACCGCGGCAGCGACAGGATCCGGGCAGAGGAAGGATGCCATCGGACTGGCGCGGAGCCGCAGCCGCTCCTCCGGACCGGGCAGAGCTCCCGCTCGGCTCACGGCAGCCCGGGCTGACCTTCTACCACCTGTCCCTGCAGATCACGGCTAGAGGCTACAGGAGGGAGGTGTGCCCTGCCGTACTGCCCGGGAGGGCGCGGGGACCCGGCCGCGGGCACCCGCAGGACGGGGAGGGCTCCAACCTCGCTCGCCAGCCCGGGCCGCGTCAGCCCTGCTTCCCCCGCTTCAGCAGCCCCCACACTGAAAAGAGCAGCGAGAAAAATAAAATGGTGGGAACGATGTAAAGCGCCTTGGAAGGGTTAAGGGAGCCTCAGACAGTACAAACCGCAAGGGGAAACGTCCTCCCGGGGGCAGGCAGAACAACCGGGAGCGAGGTGGGAGCAGGCAGACGCTGTAACGGGGACAGGTGCTCAGCTGCGAGCTGCCTCCCTCCCTCCCTCTCTCCCTGACACACACACGCACACGGACTCGCATCTCTCCCAGCATGAAAAAGCGCAGGGCTAATGAGAGGCGAAGTGAATAATGGGGAAGTTGTTGTCTCCAGCGATGAGGCAAGTAATGGGGCTGAGGCCAGCAGTGAAGTTGTGTAACCAAATTCTCCACCGTCACCCCCTCGTTTCTCCTCCCTCCCCCATTGATTTTAAGGAGAAACCGAGCTGGGGTTGGGAGACTCTCCCCATCGCACGCCCAGCAGAGAGGAGCCCTCTTCCCTGCACGGGCAGGCAGCTGGCGGAGGTGTCCCCGGCGCCCGCATCCCCGCCTCCGCGCAACTTGTGGGGAGCGGAGCCGGCTGAAGGCAGGCGGGGGCGGCTCTCCGCGGCCACCCACTCCGTGCTCCCCCTCGAGCACGGCAAAAGCCGGGGAGGCGGGAGGAGGGGAGATCCAAACTTGCCAGCCCGGGGACTGTCCCTCACACGGCAGCGAGTGCCGTCCGTGCGTGCGCGGAGAGCGAAGTGTTCCCAAACTCCGGCGCTGCCCAGGCGGATGCGCCCGGTTCCGCTCGCGGCGTCGCAGCGGCCGCTGCCCAACTCCGGGGGGCTGGTTTCTCCCGGGGGAAGTGACCGGCCGAGAGCCGAGCCCTCGGGGTACACCGGCAGGAGGTGGGAGGCAAGGAGAAGGGAGACCGGGCTTGAAGAGCCTGCTGTATCCCGGCGCAGAAACGAAGAGAGGGAGAGAGCTCAACCGAGCGGCAGAGATTTAGCAGAGGGGGGAATGGGCGCCGTAACCACAGCCTACACGAATGCAATGCAAGAAACCCGAATCTTACCCTGAGCTGCAGTGAGGAGCCCCGCGCAGAGAACCAGCAGAGACTTGAATTTCCTCCACGCAGTCATGTCTGCAGTTATTCCACACACACACACACACACACAAAACCCCCGGCGGCTCTTCTCGGCTGCGACCGTGTCCTCCGAGCGGCAGCGGGGCTAAGGACAGCGCCAAATAACCACCACAGGGCGAGGAGAGGCGGAGAGGAGCGGTCCGGGTCCCGAGCGCCGCGCAGCGCCCGGCGCCTCCTGCAGGACTGCGCGGGCGGCTCGCTCCGCTCTGCTCGCAGACAGCATCAGTCCCGCGCCGCGGCGGGGCTGCGCCGCTCAGAGCCCGCGGAGCCCCGGCAGCGCCGGCCCGCCGCCC